>JAQGBD010000277.1:0-36811 GCA_034698165.1 Punctoribates punctum | reverse complement strand
CTTGGCGTCGCAGAGGACGTCACCCGTCGTCCCATTGGTCGCACATTCCGACCATTTCGCCAAACAGAGGCGCAGAGCGCGCGTCGCGCAGCACAACATCTTCGGCTTCTGGTCGGCGACGGCGCGCGATATGTAGGCCACGTCCTCCGAGTAGAGTTGGTGACAGTGGCGGAACTCAGACTCCGGACACTCGCCGACGACAGCGACGACGGAGACGACGAGCGAACACGTGATCAGCGAAACAAAAGACATTTTCCTTAGCCTTGAATTCAAGTATTTTTTTATCTCAGAAAACAATTCAATAATAAATTCAATAATATTCGATAAAATCCTCCTCTGGGACGACCAAGGTGGTCTCCAGGTTGCGTCTCCTCCCCGGCGTGCGTCTCATCGGGAGTCCCATGTCTTCCATTATCTGTTGCGTTGAGTTGAGCGCCAACTGATCCTTCTTCTCCTCGGAGGCGAACAACAGCCACACCATTGTCCAGAGAATGTCTTTGGAGGTCTTGGCCACCGTCCAGGCCACGCCCGGCGCCGCGATGGCCGTCTGCGCGCTCCACTTGATGGCCCCGCCCACTCCCTTGACGGCCCCCACTGCCGCTCCCCCGACGCCCTTGGCCACCCCCTTGACGCTCCAGGGCTCTGGAGTTGTGCTCCGGGTTGTGGTGCGTCTCTTCTTCCAACTGTTTCGATCCCCGAAAACTGCTCTGTCCTGCGATTGGCTCTTCTCGGTTGTGGATCTCCTCCTCTTCCGTCTCTTCGGTTCTTGAGTTGAGACCAAAAGCCATAAAATCGATAAAAAGAAAAGTATTTTGAAAAACATTGGAAAACATATGGTTTTCCTCTCATTAACCAAAAGGCCTTCAATTGAGTGAAAATAAAGACATTAAAAGAGATTAAAACTAATTGTGTTTTGAAATCGTTTTTCGAAATAAATTGAATTAAATTCGAGAAAAAGTCAATTAAATTAATGTTTTCTTTGTCTCTCTTATTGTCTGAATTCACGCACAGAAAGGGGTATAAAACAAATCAAAGATCGGAATCGCATTCAAAACAATGAAAACTCTAATAATTTTGAGTCTTTCTCTGACTTTATGTCTCTCTTCGCCCGAAGCCGATCAGAAGGCGGTCTTCATCAAGATCCTCAAAGTCCTCTGCGTTCCCTCTCTGGCGCCCGACCTCTACAAGAAGGCCCGCGACTGCGAAGAGTTCATTCCTCAAGACTACCACCAGTGGTTCAAGGGATGCGCATCCCTCACTCTGGGCGTCCCTGAGCTCGTGCTGCCGCTCTTCTGCTATCAGGCGTTTCCGGGCGCTCCTCAAGTATTCAATAATTCTATTAATTAATTAATACTATTATTACTATTACTCAACAGTTGACGGAATGCATTGAGGGTCGCGAGAAACAGCAGGGAATGACTCCTGAGACCAAAAAGCGGTTCTCAGACGAGTACTCCGTGAGTAAGGGTTTCGTGACTATTCGTGACTCACTCTTCTCTCCACAGAATTGTCTCCTGAAAGCGATTTAAACGGAAACCGAATCTTATCTCCAGTTCTGAGTTCTCAACACTTTTCAAACTCTTATTTCACTTCCGATCGATTCAAGGATTTCTTAGACCACTCTTTAGACAACTCTTTGGACCCGTTTTCGACTCCTTTTTGGCCGAAAAAAGATGTTTTTCTCCGAAATTTGTGAATTTTGCGAAACTTTCTGAAAATAAAATCCAATAAAAGCATTGAAAAGAGTTTTCTTATTTCGTTCTCTTCTTCTCTCCAAACAATTCAGTCCTGAAATCAGTTTTGAATCAGTTTTTCATTCGTCAGCAAAACTGTTGAGAGATTTGATTCTCTGCTGACTCTTCTCTCTTCGACTTCTCTTCAGAGTATATAAACTCAGACCAAAACCTCTTTCTCTTCACAAACAGTTCCTTCAGAGACTGATCTCAAGTTTGGAAGGAATAAAATGCGATTCGTCTTCAGTGCAGCGCTTTTCGCCGCTCTGGCCTTCGGTAAGACTTAAAACAATTAACTGACTTTAACTCACTCTAACCCTCTCCTCACCCAACCCTTCCCCCTCAGTGGCCATCGGCTCTCAGGCGATATACCGTCCCCAGCAGGCCGTGAAGCTGACTCCGGGCCTGACTTACGTTTACGAGTATTCGTCGCGTTTGTTGACCGGAATTCCTTCACTCGGAGACCAATACTCGGGTTTTGAGATCAAATCCCAAATCATTCTCCAATCGCTGAGCGATTCAGTGGTGGCCATGAAGCTCTCCCAGATCAAGGTCGGCAAACACAACGGCCCCGTCGGCAACGACTTCCCCCAAGGAGAGGTGCCGATGAACCACCAGATGAACGCCCAGTTCGAGAAGGAGCTCGCCAAGCCCATTCGCTTCGTGTACTCCGAGGGAAAGGTGAAGGCCTTCGAAGCCGACCAATCAGAGCCCGACTGGTCTCTCAACATGAAGAAGGCCATCCTCTCGCTCCTGAATGTCAACCTTCAGCCAAAGAAGATCATCAAATCCCCGAAAACCAATCAAATCAATCGCCCGGACGTCGACCTCACAGTCTATCCGGTCTATGAGGTAAACAAAAGCAAATATTAGTTAATAATAGTTATAATAACTCAATAATCCCTTAATAGGAGGGAATCGGAGGCATTTGTGAGACCGTCTACGAGTTGAACAACATTCCCGACCCCAAGGCCAGAGACCAAGACCAGGCTTTCGTCCTGAATGTCACCAAAACCCGAAACTACGACAACTGTCTGACTGAGCCCACGATTGTCAACGACAACTTCGACGTCAGAGGCTGTCCCTGGGTCTGCAGAAAGGAGAAGTCATTCGCAGCCGTCGCCGGCTATTACCCGACGCCCGACGCCGTGACCGACCCCTACATGTCCGGCTGTCCGTGCGGTAAAGAGCCGCACGAATCGCCCGTCGATTCCTTCAATTTCGTCAAATACAACATCTCTCTGGCTCAAGCCACGCCCACCATCGAGGGCGTCTACTCCGAGGGAAAGACCAGTTATAAGAGCAACGGCGACGAAGTCCTCGTCATCACTCAGCAGAACCTCACTCTGATCGCTCAGGGAGCCGCCAGTGTCCAAATCCAGGCCATTCCCAGACCTCAGGTAAACATAATTAAAATAATATTATTATAACCATTACTAACCTTTACTATTACTCTATTAGAGACACAACGAGCTCTCCTTCAGAATCCCGAAGCCCGAGCTGCCCAAGGGTGCCAAGCTCCCTCTGGACATCCCTTACTACCATCTGTTCGGCGAACCCAACGCTCAGGAACTCCAGTCTCTGATTCCCGAATTGTTGGACTCTCTCGCCTCTGACATCGTTTCCGGCGATTTGTCTTCGGCTCAACAGTCCATGCAGAAGACCGTCCAAATGGTGAACGCGATGGCAGTCCTCTCCCAGGAGTCGCTCGAGACCATCTTCGAGGAAGTGGCTCAACAAGGACAGTCGGCTCGCGCCAACCAGAAGGAACAGGTGATGCGCAAGCTCTTCCTGGACGCGCTCCCCCTTGCGGGCAGCAACCAGGCGGCGCAGTTCATCGCCTATCTGATCCAGCAGAACAAAGTGACGACCTTTGAGGCCAAAGAAATGGTGGAAGCCGTTCCGCAGAACCTCTTCTTGATCGACACCCAAACCATCGATCAATACCTCGAACTCTATCAGTCGCCGAAAGTCCAGTCCAGAAGACATTTGGCCGCCAGTACTGGAATCGCGTTCGCAAAGATGGTCAAGGAGGCGTGCGTCAAACGCCAGACCACTCCCGGCGACATTCCCGACAACAATGAGGTGCCGCACCCGAAGCGCAACCTTCCCGCCCAACTGGTGGTCGCCGGAAGCGATCCGCAGAACACCAATAGAGTGACTGTCAGTCAGAGAACGTCTTTCTCGCAGCGCATGAAGCGATCCGTGGATTGGGAGGACTCTTTCCAACAGCAAGACCTCTGCGACAAACAGGATGTCGACAAATACGTTCAGATCATCGCTCGTCTTCTCCAACAGGCCAAGAGCTTCCACAAGAAAGTCACACTCATCGAGACTCTCGCCCACATGGGAGTTCCCCAGGCCCTGCCCATCCTCGAGCCCTACATCTCTGGCTCTGTGCCCCAAAGCCAATGTCCAGGATACGTTGTCGAGCAGAAGGAGGACCAGGACGAGGAGTGCGACTTCATCCGCCAGGTGGCGATCTACGCGTTGACCCACATTTCAGAGCATTACCCGAAACAAGTGCTTCCCCTTCTCCTTCCCGTCTATAACGACATTTCGGAACCCTATGAGCTGAGAATCGCCGCTTTCACTACTCTGGTGTTCGCCGATCCCGAGAAACAGGTGTTGGAGAGAATCGCTTCTGAGCTTCACTCGGAGACCAACCGTCAGGTCCGGTCTTTCGTCTACTCCTCGCTTCAGACCATCGGCAACATTAGTGTGCCGTGCTTCCAGAAGATGGCGCAGAACGCGGACCAGGCCTTCGAGCACGCCCCGCACGCCGACTACGGCTACCAGTACTCGAAGATGTCCTCTCAGGGCTTCTTCGACGAGCAGAAGGACTTCGGTCTCTACTCGATCCAGGAGTGGGTCTCGTCGAACATCTCTCGCGTTCCCAGAAGCGGATACCTGTCTGTCGGCCAATCAAACGGTCCCTTCCAGGACGAGCTCGTGCAGATCGGATTCCAGGCCAAGGGCATGGAATCACTCGTTCAGCGCGTGATGGAACCCAACGGACTGATCGCCGATATGTTTGAGTCTCTGAACGCGAAATCCAAAGACCGAAGAGTTTTGAGTAAAAGAAACGCCGATTCCGCTCAACAGGCGTTGGAAGCCTTGAAAAGCAAACTGAACTTGGCAATTAGATCAGACGACGAGCCCAAGGCCACCGTCTTCTTCAAGCTCTTCGACCGCACTTCCTATTACGCGCTCGACAAACACTACATCCACTCTCTGATCGACTCTTTGGAGGACTCCATCAAAGACATCGCTCAGAACCTGATGCAGGGCCAGTCCTACCACTACGTGAAGCTGGTGATGCCCTCGCAGCTCTACAAGGTGGTTCCCTCTGAGATCGGTCTGCCGATCGTTGTCTCGCACAGACACCCGACGATCCTCTCAGTGAAGGTCTCTGAAGCGAAACTCCAATTGGAAGTCGCGCCCAAAACCGTGTACCCCACCGGAGCCAACATCACCGCTCAGATTCAGCCCTCGCTCTTCTACTCCAGCTATGTGTTCGCCTTCGCGGTCAACACCGCCGACAGACAGGCTTACGGAACTCACTCCGAGAAGACGACTCACGTGACTCTTCCCGTTGAGCTCTCTTTGGGTTATTCGCGACCCAAGAACCTTCTCACGTGGTCTGTCATCCCGAGAGTCGACGAAGAGATCGTTTACCACAAGACCGAGAGCCAGACCTTCATCGCCAAGGCCAGCATTGCGTCTGCGCCCGACAGAGACTGGCTTCAAGACGCTCAGCCAATCAGATCGATGGCCGTCCCGTTCAAACACGAGCAGCAATTCGGCCAATCAGAGCTCGGTCTCGGTTTGAGAGTCCAACTCAACACTGAGAACCCGTGGGCCACTCAACCCCTCTACTCCTCGGAGACTGCGCAAGAGCACGGAATGATCGCCGCCGCCGTCGAGGCCTGGAGAAACCCGGGTCTCGCCCCACGAGAACTCCACGTCCAACTGGAGTCCGACAGAGACGAACCAATCACAGGCTACGACTTCACTCTGCGCTACAAATGGGTTTCCGACGACGAGGAGACCAACGACGACGACGACAGCGACGAGTCCTCAGCTTCTGACGAGTCTGACTCCGACCAATCGGATGAGTCCTCGTCCAGCGAGTCCTCAGAGTCCAAGTCTTCCGAATCCGACTCAAGTGAGTCCTCTTCGTCCTCCAAGTCTTCCAAATCATCGGAAGAGAGCCAGGAGTCGAACCAAGAGAACAACAAGTCTCTGAAGAACAGAATCAGAGGCCGAATGGCGAAAGCCGTCCAAAACCAGAGCAGATCCAAGAGATCCGCGAGCAAAGAGTCCAACGAGTCCTCCGACGAGTCCTCCAACGAGAGCGGATCCAAGTCCTTCTCCAAGAGCGGCTCCAAAGAGTCCTCTCAGTCCTCGTCTTCTGAGTCCAAGTCATCGGAGGAGAAGCGAAAGCATCACAAGAAGAACAACTCGAAGTCCAACAGCCAATCAGCCCAGAGCTCTGAGTCTGACTCGAGTTCGTCCTCTGAGTCCGACGAAAGCCGATCTCTCGAGGATTCGGTCTTCAAATACGAAGATGTGATGAAACTGATTCTCGGACAGGACTTCAAGAAGCGGTCGATCAAAAAGATTACAAAACAGTTGATCCGAAAGACGCAAAACGTTTGGGAAAACAATTGGGACGACGACTACGACAGCAGTTCTTCCGACGAAAGCAACGAAAACGAGTCGACGCAAGTTCCGCAGACCATCGTTCACGACATCCGCGTGACTGCCGTTGCCAGAGGACCCCGTCCCTCGTACTACGCGATGAACGTCTTGTACGCGCACACCTTCGACCACCGGATCGTGTGGGTGAAGAGCGACGGTCACGCCAAGACCCCCAAGGGCGTCTACATGACGACCCCGACGGTGTTCTGCGCCGACGCAGTGGTTTCCTATCCGACGATTCCGAACGAGTTTTACTTCGAGAGAACGCAAATGCAGTCTCAGAAGGCGAGAATTCAGGCGCACGCGGGTTGGGGCCAACAGTGCCAGAGCGAGGCCGGGCTCATTGTCTGTGGAGTGATTTACCGGAGCAGACCGAAGACCACGTGATCACCAACGACGACCTCCAGACCCAGGAGGGCTCAGCGCCCTCTCACGTCCAGAACTGGTACTACCGCCAGTGCGAGATCGACCGCGCGGAGGGTCAGTCCCAGTCGTACGCGTGCGAGCGCGCGATCATCGAGCAGTCGTACTTCAATCAGCTGATCGTTGATTTCAAATACAAACAAATTCCGAAACAAATCCGAAACTACACTCAGAAGGCGTCTCTCGCCCTCAAGGTGGCGCTCTATGACCATCTCGAGCAGAACGCGCTCGACGTGGAGAACCCCGAGGACCAGATCCGAGTCGTGGCTCAGTACAGCTCTCGCGTGCCGGACCTCTCTTTGGCCAACTTGCTGATCAAGAGCCCCCAAGAGAACGTGCAGTTCGAGAGGATTCACGTGCCGCACATCCGACCCATCTCCTCATTGTTGGCCACTCACGAGATCTACCAGAACTTGTGGCAGGGATACGACGCCAGAGACAAGTGTTTCCTCCAGGAGGACTACTTGCGGACCTTCGACAACGTCTCCTACAAGACAGAGCAGAGCGCGTGTCAGTTCCTTCTGGCCAAAGACTGTTCGGCTCACGAGCGGTTCGCGGTCTACGCCCAGCACTTGGATCAGGAGACGAAGACCAAGAGCGTCACGATCCTCACCTCGGGATCGGAAATCAAACTTCTTCCGCCCCAACAGCAGAACATCGCTCAAGTGGTGGTCGACGGAAAGGCGCACGAGATCTCGTTCCGCAAACCGGTGACCATTGGAGCCAAAAACAAGAACGCCATCAGGATCTACTTGAGAGCCACGCCCTCCGAGTCGCACAACCCGATCATTGTTGTCGAGAGCGATATCAATGACTTCGAAGTCAAATACGACGGCAAAAACGCGAAGATCTCTGTCGGCGCCCAATACCAGGGCAAGACTTGCGGTCTCTGCGGCGACAACAACGACGAGACCGAAGAGGAGTTCCAGGGACCCGATATGTGTGTCTATGAGGACGCGGAGGACTTCTTCGCTTCCTATGCTTTGAGTGGCGAACACTGCGCCACAACTCCTCAGCCGAAGGGTTAGTAAAGAGTAATGAGTTTTAGTCATAATTATTATAATAATCTCGTTTCAAAAGGCGAGAAGAGATGTCCCCAAAAGTCTTCGTCTTCCTCGGAGTCGAACGAGTCGGGAATCACGACCAAAAAGGAGACCAAAACTGTGATCAACCCTCAGACCGGCGGAAAGACTACTCTCGTGAGACAACAGATCAGTCAAGAGTTGTCCCAACAGTCGAGAAGCGATGCCATCGAGTCTCAGGCCAACGCAGAGGAGATCCAACGCCAGCAACAGCAACACGTGGAGAACCAGATGGCCCGACAGGACGGACAGCCTCTGAGCGGTCAACAGCAGCAACAGCTCTACGGCGCCACTCCTCAGCAGCAGAAGCTCATCCAACGACTGAGAACTCAGTACATCCAGAGGGACGACATGATCTGCTTCACGACCAAACCGGTGTTGGCCTGTATTAACGGACGGGCGACTCAACTCAAACAAGTGAAGGTCGACTTCCACTGTCTGCCCAAAGCCAACGCTTTCACCCAACAGCTGATCGTCGAGTCCGAGCGCCAAGTGATCAAACAGCTGATCAACAAACGCGTCGACTTGAGACAAGAGATCTCTGTTCCCGTCTCTTGTGTCTAAACATTGTCTAATATAACGCTCTTATCGTAAATCAAATAAACTTTCTTTCAATCAAATCATTTGTTTATTATTTCAGAACTGTTTAGTGTTTTGTTAGAAATAATCGGAGAAAAAATGGAAAACTTTTGATACAATTTTGAATCGGATTTCAATTATATTTTCCAATAAGTGTTTAATAATTAAAAGTAATTTTTTGAAATTGAAATTCTCTTCAGTTTTCTGCAGTTCTTCAACAGTCGTTCCCTAATGAGAGGTATAGTCGACTCAATCTTTACATTCAATTCAATAGTTTGTAGTCTTGAGAGTCGGCTCAGAATATCGGCCGTCCATTCGCTGACATCAATGAGATTACAATTGATTTTCAAATACTGAAGATTCGGTAAATTGATGTCAATTCCTGTGAGAACTGTCTCTGAGATATGTTTTTCGAAAGAAAAACGAGAAAAAATTCTAATTCTGAAAACTTTTGAAAATAATTCTGATTTACATACCAAGAATCAAATACTTTTTACAGCTGAGAAAAATGAGCCGAAAATATGACTTCAAATAATAATTCAGTGAATTCTTTAAACTTGATTCACATTTTATGCAAATCAAAGCCATTTGAAAAAGAGTTTAATTGTTTTGTTTTTATTCAATAATTGAAAGCAATTCAGATTCAGGTAATTGTCATCTATTGAGAGGACAGACATCACTCAACCGTTAAATCTGAATGATTTTATAGTCAGGTAATTGAGAACAGGCTTTAAATTAAAATAGACATTATTCTGAGCGATTGGTTGTCAACTGATTCGGTGGACACACTTCTTATGCTGAGTCCTCCGATTTTAGATCAATTCTCACGGTTTAGAAATAGATATTTGCACAGAGAGAGGGGAACTGCCCTATAATTCTGGGTTTTATTTTTTAATTGCTGTCAATTAGACTCATCTGAAGATTTTTATGGATTTAATGACGGTTTTCGTTGACTTTTATCTCTTTAATCAATTAATGAGTTGACAGACGAATAGATTTCTTCCCAAATATGGTTCATATGAGAGGGGACTGGCTTTGGGCACAACTCTTCTCTCTTTTCTGAACCGATAATTATGTGGAAAAGGGTTTCAATCGACGACTAATTCAAAGCCATTAAAGAATATTCTTTTAATTAATTGACTCAAAGATGAGTTTTAATTGAAATTAATTAGACTTTTGTGAAGTAATTCATTAATAATTTATAATAACTGTGAAAACCAGAGGTCAGGACAGAGAGAAGGATCTTATTATGGCCACAGAGGTGAGCAAGGTGCAAATTGTCACTCAACAACAGTTCAATATCCTTGATAATTAAATCATTTCTATTTTTACCAAGATTATTAATGAGAATATTTCAGTATTTTCTAGAGTTTTAGCACTTATTTATTGACCTACTGAGAGAGCACCTTGCTCATGCCGGTGCTGTCACTCGAATTGAGAGCCAATTTCATAAATAATTAAATCTGTTTTGAAAACAAGATTTGAAATAATTGGCAAACAATTAGCGAACGAAACAATTGAATCAAAATCTCTTAATTTGTTTGAACTGAAAAACTGTTTGAAGACTCGCTTTGACAGCTCTTCACGACTCACAGCCATTAGTCCGACAAGTTTTAGAGGACAGCCACGACTGTGCGCTCATAAAAACAGTTTTCATAATTGGCTCAATAAACAGCGATTTGAGAACTTTATTTATTTTGTTCTTGTTAAAAATTAGCAATTAGCAAGTTATGACACTTGCTCTGTGGAGAGCCTGGTCATCCCTCGCCTGCCAGTCCTTGACATTGAATCGGAAAAATAGGTGTAATTCGAGAAAATAATGCGAAACGGAATCCGATATCAGTTTGAAAGCCATTGAAAGCCAGAAACAGAAGAAAAACTGGTTTTCTATCAGAACTCAAAACGGAATCAAAATTACATTTATTTCAGAGTTTATGAAATCAAATAAGTGGCGGAAACTCAGACTCAGCACAGACAGGACGGTCCTCTTTATCGCTTAATTTGGCCTTGCTCATAATTCACATCAAAATTCTTCGCTATTTAGATGTCCTAAAACTCTAATAGTTTTCAGACAATTTTTTTCAACTTGGTAGAAAATGGTGGAAAAGCCCAGAATGAGTTTTATGCTGACCTCCTATGGGTTTCGCACTTGAAATGCAATCCTTATAAATAGAAAGACTATTAAAAAACAGTAATTATCAGAGAGTTCCCCAAAACAATGGGTTCCGCGTCTACGCCAGTGCTCTGCTGCTGATAGTGACCCGAATAAGTCTGAGGCCAAACCCACTTATATTTAGACTCAGGCACTGTCGGCCCCCACCAAACAGCGATTTCATCAGCAAAACAGTCTCTCGAGTTGACTGAACCGGTATTCCCGCGAAAAGCCGTTATTACGGCACTTATTCTGTGCAATCATTTTGTAATACATTAAACTAATTTCAGTTCTGTTCTGATTCTTAGCTCTCGTTAAATACCTGATCAATAGTAGACCAAACCCTCACTCAGAGAGACAGCTCAGCCCATCCATAGCCAGAGCCGAGCTCTTCGTCCAGCAAATCTTGTTTTTTCAGTCAGTCTTTGAGTCGTTCCTCTCGAGTGCTGTTCACTGATTTGGACAATCGTTTAACACTTGAGTTAAAGGCTATTGAATTAGTTTTTCTTCTTTTGTCTCATCTTTTTGTCGCCCAGTGTTTGGACAGACCTTCAAAAGAGAGAAAGAGTTCGCGTTTTTTATTTGCTTTTGTGAAACAAATTTATTATTATTTATATTTCATCTCCATTTCAAAGGTGAGTCTTGTCTTGAATTTTGTTTCTTTCTGTTGAATAATTAGAACCTTTTTTGGTCTGAAATTTGTTTGTTTTTTGTGCGAAATATTCGCCGAAAGTTTCCCAAAGTTTTGTAATATTCCGGAAGTTTTGCCGCAAAATAGGATTTATTTCTGAAGAGTTTTTCTGAATAATTAATGGCTTTATTGACTTCAATCAACTAATGGACTGATAGACGGTTATCAAGATCACTTTTAACTGTGTTACTAGATTAGGCAATTCAAGTATCAAGGTCAACCAATTTATTCCTCTTTTTATTTCCCTCGAATTTAGAGCAAAATTACGTTAAAATTATCGAAAATTAGACTAAAAATAGACTAAAAGTGATCTTGATAGTTCTATCTTGATGCTCTCAAACTCTAATCGATTCTGAGTTCAAGTTCACAGACGGGGAGAAAATTATTCAGAAAAAAAACTGTTTAAGATTCAAATCACGACAACAATGAGTCTCAAGAAATCAGTTAATCAGGAATTCAAACGCTTTTCAAACCTTTGTTTCAAAGCTTGAGTTCATTGAGTACTCAAACAGATTCTCAAAACCCATTGATTAATAGCAAACCCTTTCCTCAACAGCCATAGCCTCGAATAAAATGCTCGGAAGACAGCAGTTGTGTTCTCTGGGCCTGTGTCTGCTCCTCCTGTCCTCTGTGTTTTGCTCCGACACCTCCAAAGCCGGAACTTCGACCACGAAGGCGCCCTCCAAGCGGTACCCGGTGCGCACCTTCCTCGGCAATATGTACCACCGGTTCCGCAACAACAGGACGCCTCTCGTACTCATCCCTCCGCTCCTAAGACTCGCCTATCAATACGGCGGTCCTCTTCTCGAGCGCATGAGTTCGGCCTTCGGTCTGGCCAACAGTCCCGCTGGTCAGGCGGCGGCCGGTGCTGCAGGACAGGCAGCCGCCGGCGGAATCGAAGGTCTGGTCGACTCTGCGATTCAGGGCGCGATGGGCGCCGCCGGCCAGGGGATGGGCCCAATGCCATTCGGGGGTCTGCCGCCCGGTATGGGCTTCGGCGCGGCACCACTCGGCGGTTTCGGCGGACGACCCGTTTTCTTCAGACGCCGTCGTCGGTGAACAGCATAAAAAACTGAGCGAAAAACTGACTGAAAAAAAGTGTTACACAAAAAGAAGTCTACTTTTTGTGCGAAACTCCGTTTCGTTAATGAATTTGTTTCTCTCATAACACCAATTGTTTTGTTCTGTGCGTCCGGTTGGCCCACATTCCCACTGTTCGGACAGCACAGCACAAC
The DNA here is from genome assembly GCA_034698165.1 of Punctoribates punctum. Lineage (NCBI taxonomy): Eukaryota > Metazoa > Arthropoda > Arachnida > Sarcoptiformes > Punctoribatidae > Punctoribates > Punctoribates punctum. The sequence continues at coordinate 24,212 of JAQGBD010000277.1, read as the reverse complement.
TGGATTACCACTACTGCCTATTAAACCTCTGCCTTATTCTGTCCTCCAATTGATTTGTGATTTTCATTCTGTGTTCGCGTCAGAGAAAAAGGCTTTAAATGAGAAAAAAAATTATTTATTGTTGTTTTTAATGTGAATTTCTTTGGTCTTAAACGCTTTTGAATGTTGGCCAGGGTGACTTTGATCTAGCCTTTCTAGCACACCACTCCACAGCACACCATAAACTCTGTTGCGATTATTATTATTCTTGACTTAAATTATGATTTCATTTATTATTTATTTTTCTTTATTTTAATAATTATTTTAACGAAATATTAAATCAATTTTTTTATTTCTTTTAATATATTTTTTATGAATTTATAGGAAATTCGTTTAAATTAATTAATTTTTAAGTTATTTTTATTGAAAAGATTTTTTATGATTAAGACGTTTAATGTGTTTTTTCTCGGGATTTATTCTGAGCTGAGGAACGGTATATACACTCACAGCAACTCTCCTGAGATGTGCTAATTCTCAAACCCTTTTCATTTGATTCCCATTTTAGTCAACAATAATCTCACGATTTTTTTGCCTTCAATCAGATGAGTGGCTTCTCTTATGCTGTCCTCTCTCTCTATGCCTGTGCTCTCTCTGTGTTTCCATACCTGTGCCGCTCACACACACAGACAGGAGATCAGTGTTTCGTTTACATGAATACCAATTATATGTCAGAAGAAAAATCTCTAAAAATATTTATTGTTATTATTCTTGATATAGAATTAGGAAAAAAGATCAATAAATTTGGAAATTTTCAAATTCAATGCTCAATACCTTAACTATAAATTTGAATTTTATTTCTTTTATTTCATTTGAACACAAAAAACAAGATTAAAAAAGCAGTCATTTTTCCACTCTATTGAATACTAGGCCTCAGACTTCAGGTTTGGCTTCAAATACATATAAAACACATATAAAGAGTTGTTTTTCTTCAGCAAAATATTCAGAAAAAACTCAATTTTTATGTAAATAATTCCCGAAAATTGAATTCTTCGACACTCGAGACACAGATTTCGTTCAGCTCTTGGCCTAAATGTCGGTATTTCTAAACTATGTTGAATTTAAAATCGATAATTATCGAGCAGAAAATTGTTTTTCTCATTCACGTAATGACTCAGAAAATAGAGACAAATATTTCTTTTTTTGTAAATATAGTTATAATTCCTATGATTTTAAAACCTTTTTTTAAATGAAAACATTTTATTATTAAATGAATTAATGTTTTAATTATTGAAAACAAAAATATTTTTTTATTACTTTTAATTAAAATGTAATAAATGTTAGAAATGTTTAACGAAAATAAAAAATTGTTTTAAACAAATATTTTTTTCGCTGAATTGCAATCAAAAGCTCACAATAAGTGCAAACTCAGGGGAATGGGATCCCAGAGTTCGCAGTATTTGTTTGATTTTATAATCAGTTTGTGATTAAAATTCACAAAATGGGCAAAAAGTAAGAAAAAGTTTGAGGTTTTTGCGCAAAAAACTGATTAATGAGAAGAAATTCCTGCGAAACAAGCGTTTGATTAATCGAAACGAAGATTTGAATTGACTTTGAATTCAAATGAATTTCACGGAGAAGAAGAAAAGCCGTCCAAAGGGACGACTCTTACGGAGAAACACATTTCGTTTTTGAGATAATTTACGGCTCTGGGGATCGCCACTGCCTCCTGACCCAACTTCCAGGTCAGTCCTTCGCTCCATCAACAAGAGCTCTGTAACGATGAATGTCACTGAGAGTCCGGTCCTCTCTTTTGTCTCTTATATAACACAAGTCCTAATGCAATACTACCTAAATAGCGTTGAGGGGGTGCTCTCAAGACACAGATGCCTGTCCTCTGATGGCAATCCCTGTCCTCTGAAGAGTTATATACTCGTATTTGATATGGGAATTGATGTCTTCCTGAAAACATGTTTATATAAATAATTAGCGGCACTATATTTCTTCCGCACACCCTTCAGCTCTGGAGAGCACAGGGAGGTCCGACTCGTAGTCAACGATCTCTGGCTCGAGAATGTTGTTATTGTTGTTATTTCGCTGACAGCTATGGAAAGCCTTGAACTTGAAGTGCACGAGCGGAGCACCTCTTGTTTATTACGTGTTTTCATTCTGGGCTCATTTCAGTGAATCACCAAGCTCATTAGCTCATTAGGTCTTCCCTCTTCTCTGTTCTGATTTTTTGAATTTTTCAAATACCAAGATATCAGGAAAACTGTTTCAAATGCTTTTTTAATTATCTTGATCAATTAAAGCTCGTTTGCAAGGTAATTAAGGAGTATTTTGCTTCGAGGACATTTTTTGCAGGTTTAAAAATATTCGCATTGTTCAGATTGTTGAAATTCCAATTGAAAAATAGCTAGAACATATTTCATTAACTAAATAACAGTGATTTTGATTCCGGGTTAAAGAAAAAGTTTGAAATTCAAGTTATCTTCTTATCGATTTGATTTCTCCTTGGCTAGTTATCTAATTATCGAAGAAGAAAAGGTGGCAAAAGAAATTAATTGACCAGACTCAATTTCCATTGGGAAAAATCAATGAAAAACTTGGCCTTAATTTGCAAATAAATAGATAAGAGTTTCGTTTATTTCTCAAAAAATGGTTTTTTGGTTTATCTCGGATTCTATGCTCTCATCGATAGCTTTGATTAATTTTTTTCTTTCTCTGGATAATTAGCGAATAATTTAATGATTTTTCACTTAATCATGGAATTAAAGCTCTTCTCCATAGGTATTGCCTTTAATCAACTGATATTGACGTTAATTAACTGTAAAATTCATTAATTAGAGGTTAAAATTGAGAATTTAATTATCGAGCAATTATTTTATTCAATCAGCCGTTAAATCGATGAAAAATTCGAAGATCCAAAATCGTTATGACCAAGGTGGTGATTTCCAAATCGATCTCATGGTCTTCCAATAAAAAATGGGTTATAACAAGAGTTCTGTGCTTTTACCATGGTGAATATAAGCTCGACAAAAAGACGGCTGTCTTGTGAACCACCTTGCTGACACCGGCAGTAATTCAATAGCAAATCAATCACTGATTTCACGAACCAATTGATCCGAAATAAAGACACTTCAGTATAAATAATGTGAACAAAGTTGACAGGAGCTGAGCACAGAATGAAATCAGTGTGAATGAGAGCTAGGTCAATTAGGGAAACGCATCTTTCAAACTCACCGACAGCAGAATAATCACTGTTAAGGAAATTGGCGTCAAATTAATCACTTCTCCCGACGACGGCTGTCCTTCGCTCGACACCTGCGATGAGTTGGTCTCGTCGTTGAGGCTGTGCTCTGGTCTCAGTTTTGCGATTTCCTCGTTTATATCGATGGTGTCCTCTCGGAAGGTCACCGACCGTTTCAGCCGTCGCTCAGACTTCTGGAGCAGATTCTGAGCCGAAATGAATTCAAAGTTTTGGTCACTTCTGTTGCCGTTCAGCACAAGTGTGGCATCAGTTCTAATGCTGTTGGCATTCATGGTGTGCTGTCTCTGTTCGGCACAGACGGCACTCAGAGGCGAGGGTTCGGGCGAAGAGAAGTTCTCGATCTTAATGACAGTTATTTTATCGCTTCTATAGTCGTATTTGACGTCATAACTGACACTAACCGGCGATAGATAACAGCCTGAGTCGGACTTAGAGGAGCCGGTGCTGAGTAAGAGGTGCTGTTGTCCTGTGCTGTTGCCACTGGTGGACTGTTGGTGGCGATGCTCGTGGTCTTTGTGCACCAGCAGTGGTGAAACAGAGGTATCGTATTTGAGTGGCACCACATTTGCGGTCATTTGTCGAACAAATGACTGACTTTTTGGTCTAAAAACTGATCTTTCAAACAATGAAACGATTTTTTCAATCAATTCAATCGGTTTTTTGTATTCAAATACAAACAGATATTAATGAATCAAAAAATAATTGATTTTTATGAGTTTTGGGCCAATCTTTGCACTGGAATCAGTCGCTTCTGATCTCAAAAATATGGGACTCGACTGCCGGCGCTATTCGTGCGTTAATTCATTTGATAAGAAAAATATTAATTTCTTTTTATTCATTGGTTTTGATTACAATATAATCGAAATTATTGTGAAATTTATTATAATTTTTATTCTCTATTCATATGAAGCGAATAAAAGACAATCAATTGCTTGAGCTTTCATTAAATGCCAGTTCAGGTCTATTAATGATAATTATGCAAGGTGGGTGAACAGTTAGCAATGAGCTAGGACTAATTCTCCGCTAATGGATTCCGAATATAATTAGTGAAGAGTTGAATAACTGATGAAATTGTTTTCTGTTTCTCATTGTTTTGTCTCAAATGTGAATTTAATAGTTTATAGGCTTGAAAAACACCAAGTTCAATTATTTAACAGCGTGTGAGCTTGATCAAACCCCGAGGCAAAAATAATTTAATCAATTTTCTTAATTAAAATAATTTTAAACTTTTGAATTATTATTGTTTTTTGATTGAAAAAAAGGTGAAAAATCGTCGAATTCCCAGCTTTCTATTGTGCAAGATAACTTTTTAAAAATGAATTATTCATAATTATTGGTTATTTTCATCCCATTCAACGGTAATATATTTAAATGAGTTATTATTCTTGGTTTTTAAAAATATTATTCTAACAAATGTTTGAAGTTTTAAGAGAATTGACTGAAAGCCAAACAAACATTGATTTTAATAAATCAATAATTTGAGAGCAAATGAGTTGAAAAGTGTTCAGAAAATAACTGAAAAAAAAAAATGTTTTGTTCACTAATTTTCGTTGCATTGGATTCGCTCTGAATTTCTTGCGAAACAGCTTTTCATCTGATCTGAAGCCAAATGAATGGCAGCGAAGAAAAAAACGTCTTTTCATTTCAGACGCCGATAAAAGAGAGATACGAATAAAATAAAGTATCGATTCCTGTAATGAATGGGTTGGTGTGCTGTTGTGCTGTGCTGTCAGTCGTGCGAACCGTCAAAAGAAAAACAACTTCTTATCCTTTAGTTAATGTTTTTCTTTATATCTTTTTTTTCGTCTTTGAAAACCTATTTCCAGATCCAAATGGTGTGCGAAATGAAATGCCATTCCATTCATACATTTCTCAAATGAATAAATGTTTTGCAATAGAAATAAATATTTCGATACTTTTTTCTGTTGAAAGCCATCCCCTGAAGGAGTCCCAGCGATGCACAAGTGGGGAACAACCTCTAAATCATTGGAAACCCTCTATTTTTAAACTGAATTTTTAAAGCTCTCAAGTTATTTGATCAAGAACAATAATAAACTTTTAGAATATTCTGCTTGCTCAAATATGGCGATTAACAAGCTGATATTCGATCCACACCTTGCTCATTCCTGATTTTCAAGCAAACAACAGCTCAAATGAGTCGTGAAATTCTTGATAAATAGCTATTTGAAGACTTTTTTGGGAAAATGTTATGAAATCCTATTTTTTAAAACTTATTTTCCAAACAAATAATTTTTTTTCCTAAAAAAGTTTGAAAAATAAGTTTGAAATTCATTTTTATTGCATTAAGAAGACCAAGGTATACAAGAATAGCATGATGTCTGAATTATTTCTCTATTGTGCTAATATGAGCTTGGATAATTCTGAGTTTTATCGGAAAATTGTTAAAATAAAACGGATTATGATTAGCGAGTTGAGTGATCTTGGTCACACCAGTTGACTCTTGCAAAACAACATTTTTATCTGAAGTACTCATAAATAGAGTGCAATCTTAACATTCAATTTGTTATCAATGATTTAAAATCATTGAAAAGGCGATACCCATAGCATACGGCACAGGAATGTAGAGCACTGGCAGAAGAACTCATATCTTAACCGACTATAGGGGCGGAGAAGCGGTTCTATTTCAAGCCATGAACTCCGGTTCCCCACTCCAAAGCTGACAGAGCTATAGCCCCCAACGCATAAGCCATGGCTTTCCGCACTCTTACCGCCGCAGTTTATGCAATGACTGCACCGCCACATGAAGTGTGAGCTCAGAATAAATATATGTAAATAATATTATTAATATAATAATCAGTTTCACAGCAAAATAAAAACAAGACTTAAAGCACCGAAAAAACGCATCACTGGTTTGGTTGCACTCGTTTTGACACATTTCGCGAAATACAGGCCTTTAGTGCTGTGCTAAAGGTTTGGCACTTTTCCCACCAATTGAATAATACCTACACTTTGTTGGCTCTTATTTCGGTTCTCTATTTCTCTCTTCAGTGGTATTCCCTCTCTCTTTGGATTCCGTTTCTCAGCACAGGAATAGCCAAAGGATGCCTTAATTCAAGCACAGAATAACAATAAACTAGGAAACAAAAGACTGTTTGAATGATTGATCGGGATAAGTGACAATTGCTGCTATTCTACGGCGAATATACGATCAAGATTAAAAGTAAAATATATTAGCTTGGTGATTCTGGGAGAGGAACACCGGTGGGGGTCCCTTTCCAATAAAATCTATTATTAAACGATTGGCCATTGTTTGAATTCAGTAAGCATAAAGATTCGCAATCAGCAAGCGTGTTTTCATAGCCACCGGTTGCACAGCTCTTGCAATACTTGCCCATCCCTGCAGTGGAAGTAGTTATTAGAGGACTGACGACAACCGACTCCTAAGAGCTCTCAAAATATGAATAAATATTTACATAAAAAAAAACTTTATTTGATTTAATAATTATATACTTAATGACAGACATTATAAACACGTATTTAAAGCAATAATTAAAGTCGTGTTTATTTGAGATCATAAATACCCAGAATATTGTTGATAATCGAGGTCTGTTTGCAAAGAATATTCTACAGAATATTCTTGACTTCGAAATGAAAAACTAATTAACAGAATCTCATGACTTCTGTCAGAGATATCGTTAGTGTTTAACAGAATTTTTCTGATAATTTTCATGAGTTTATTATCAAATTAGATGATGAGCTCTAATGTCAGGACCGGAGAGCACCGGGAGGAGAGTCATCAGTAGGACTGTTACGTCACTGCCGTGTGCTGTGTTTCGTGTGTCTGTAATAATACATTTCTAAATATGAGCTCAACTATTGAGTGTTTGACTCTATTTTTGTAATTCAATTACAAATTTAACCCATGGCTCCCACATAAACCCAACTGTGCTCTCTGTTCCCCCCAAAAACCAAAATCGTATTCTGAGTCGAATGCTTTTCAGGCTGTGCTCCGCAAACAGTTAAACATTAGTGCGAATCGGATCGAGTGTCCTGTCGTAGGAATTATTATTATTATTCTGTGCTTTACAGCGGATTCTGTGCTCAATCAATAACAATGGTCTGTCCATTAACTGTTGTTTTGTCCCTGTGCCAATTGATTATCTTGTTCTCTCTTTGACCATGGTCACTCAAAGGCGGACGAAGCGAAGGCAAAGTTCGAGGAGAAGGAGCGCAAGAAGAGGGAAATCAGGGAACGACTGGAGGCCCAAATGAAGAGCACCAAAAAGAAGGGGTTTATGACACCTGAGCGCAAGAAGAGGTTAAGGGTTAGTCTCACTCTGTTTATAATTGATTGATTCGGTTCTTGCAAGAGTTGAATGCCTGGAAACAATTGAGAAGAATAACCAAATGATTGATGTCTTGGCGTAAAACTTAATAAACAGTTTTGGTCTTCAATTATATGAATAATAATTATGAAAACAAAAAGTTATTCAAATTGTTTGACACTATTTTCGAGGCTATTGTTGTGTCGCTTATGAAATGCTGTTTACAGACGAACCGCTTTTTATCGCACATTCCTATCCGCTAATTGGGTTTATCACTGTTTTTTTGGTGATAAAATTATCGAGGCTAACATAATTCACCATGTCTGAAAAGGCCATCTAATCGAGAGGTTATTTATTCGTGCATAAAATGTCGAACAAACTTTTTATGGCTATTTTTAAAGTTGTTTTTGAGTTGCAAGTTCAAAATTCTTAGGTTTAGTCTGGTTTTATCAAGTTTAACCTTTGACTAGACACTTTTTAAGTGTTTATTCATCAAATTTAGCTTGCCAGAGAAGTGTCCTTGCTAAATTTAAAGCTATTTTTTAATGGATTAAAATGGATTCGACTGTAATCTAGTTATGAATAATAATTGTCATAAAGAGTTATGAAATGAATTTATTATTGATTTCTCCGTTCGTTTGAATTAATAATTATATCAATTAATCAAATAAATAGAGAACAGAATAAAACAGATTTAGGACTGCATTGCCTTTTCGCTCAGCACAACAGCACAACCTATTTTAGGAGACTTTCGGATGAGAAATGTGTTTATTTGCAAAATATATAATGGATTACAGTTTTGTTAAGCACTGACTTCTAGAAAAAGTAACACAAGAGAGGGTCGACTCCAGTGCACAGAATAACTGAAAGGTTTTTTTTATTTTCTCTCTTCCATCAAATTCTTCAGAATTTTTTCAATTAATTTATCGTTTATTTGGTACATATTTTTGATTGTTTACCTCTCCTGAAGAGTTCAAACTATTCTTGGCAGACATGAAATACTGTTTTCCTCGATTATATTCCCAACTATGGGTTTTTTAGGGCTTATATTCCATTAATATATTGTAATTATTTTTATGATAATTTATATTCAATTCACATAAGAAATTATGTCTGTTTTCAGCCCATTATTGTTGTGTAGAAAAACAGTGTATTCTGTGCTCCGGATTAGGTTTTTGTTGTTTTCGTTGAACTAATTTCTCGTTACATATGAGAAGACTTTTAATGATTTGTGGGGTGACCAGGGTATCCACATTTTCTGATGGGTAGTTCCGCTACTTTTTATAGTAAATACCCAACTATTAGTGAGAATTTCAAGCTAGATAAGTTTTTATATTAAAGAAAAATCTCTTTTAGGAAATGAACAAGGTGGGAAAAAGAGTTTTTTTTGGATACACCTCTTGGGTAACCCTTTCCTAATGATAAGGCTTTCGCCAAAAAATAGTTTTAATTATTTTAAAGTCTATTTGAATTTGAAAAACAAATATTGTTTTTCAGTTCAGTAGTGAAAACAGTTTAAAGAATTGAGTCTTAAATACAAAGAGTTTTTCACTGAACTCACATTTATTTTGCTGTGAAAATAGGGGTAAACCCCCGGCATAGCTGTGAGCACAGGGAGGGAAGAGTAAATGAACTTGCTATTTCATTTTAAATTGGTACAATTAGAGGTTTAATAAATTCAACTTGTCTAGCTCAATTAGAAAATGCGCTTTGAATAGAAATTTGAGCCTTAAGTTTCCTGGTTCAAATTTGAAATTAGTATTAGCTTGCTCATCACTGTAATGAATAATTAATTAGGACTTAAGATAAACAGTTTTCTCATAAAAATATCCGAAAAGGATTCCGAGTATTTCACGAAAACTATTTTCAAATCAAAAATTCTTTTATTCAGGATATTAACTCCCGGTCTAATCAATTATTGATCTAGCACATATTTCCTGTTGACTCTATTAATTAGAAAGAATTTCAAAGAATTTTTGAACAAATTTCTTGTTTGGAGCGAAATATTTGTCAATAAGAATGTGAACTAAATTTCGTCGTTTATCAGAGTTGGGGACAAAACGACAGATATTTATAAATAAGTTTTTTCTGATGACGTCTTCTGCCAGAAGTGATGCCATTAAGACATAGGGTTTGCCATCCGTTTCACTGCAGAGGTTTTTGGATAATTTAAACAATTCTTTACTGCCGTTCACAGAACTGTGGGTTACCAAGGTGGAAAATAGTGAAATATTCAACTAGCAATTAATTATCAACTTAGTCATTGATCATATTTCATTATGAATTTGATAAGACCAAGGTTAAAATTCTGTCATGTTTTAGTTGTAGTTTATGATTGATGCTTTTGACAGTTAATTGTGGTATGAGCTTGCTCATTCCTGTCTGCAAAGAGCAATTAAAAACAAGAATTAATGTTCACAGATATAAATGATTTTGAAAAATAGTTTCGAACATATTCTCAGACAATAAAATGTTAGTCAAAGGAAAACATAAATCAAAAATAGTTTGAATTTCTTATATAAATAAATACTATACTGAGTTACCAAGGTATATCTTATTAAAAGCTGTAATTTTTAAATTGAAGACAAGTACTTGCTCAATATTTAAATTAAAATAAGTACTTTTGGATTTAGTCTAGAGTTATTAATTTATCTTTTAAAATGAACAAGCATAAATGGATGATTATTTTCTCAACTACCATGGCCAGTATTGCTTTTTGAAATAGGTTGTCTTGAAATTTACCAAGGTAGTAATATTTTTAAAAACTGTAATTATTTAATTTGTTATTTTAACTTGCTTAATGTTCATATAAAAATTATCTCTTTTGGTGAGACATTCGAGGTTTTATTTTTTTTTATTAATTATCAACTTTTTCATTAAATTAACAAGTAAACTTTGTCAAAAATTTGGTTTTCCAGCTAAATTGACTTGATAAATATAACATTTTTGAATTAGCAAGTATATTTTATGGTTTCTAACGAATAAATGAGCAATATAAGGTGTGAACCTAATACTTTTTAACAAGGTAATTAATTTTTGTTATCAATCAAATATACAGCAATTGCTTCGACGAAAAGCCGCCGATGAAGTCAAACGACAACAAGAGCTTAAGGAGAAGGAGAGGACCCGAATCATCATCGAAAGGACCGGACATCCGAAGGATATCGCCGGCGCTAACGAAGGTTAGCTTCTAGAAAATGAACTTGATCATTTATTCCAAATTTCTATCTAGCAACTCTCATGAATATCTGTAAGGAATACCATAATAGAATCTTCAAATTGAACGAGGACAAGTGGGATCTCGAACTTGTCACCTGCCTCAAGGAGTATGAAGTAAGTTACCATGCTCAAAAATAAATTAAAATTGATTAATTTGTGAATTACCTTGATAGATCAGTGACTTACAGTCACGTGTCAACGACATGAGAGGAAAGTTGTAAGTATTCACTGATTTGTTGTCTGGTTTATGGGTTTCCCATTCTATGGCTTTCCCTTAGTATTGTTCCTCCGCTGAAGAAAGTTTCCAAGTACCAGACTCAATTGGAGAAGATGCGACAGTGGACCTACAAGTTAGCCAAGATGGACCTCAAGGGTGGCCTTAAGCCCGTCAAGAAAGAGATTGACCTGGGCGATAAAGATGTAAGAATTGAGCATGATCTCTTTTCTGTCCATTTCTTTATGGCTTATATGAGCTTGTTATTTTTAGAAACAGTGATAGTATTATTTTACCTAGTTGTTTAAAAGTAAAAAATTACCACAAGAGAATTGACAATTAAAGTCAACCTGGTTAATTAGTTAATTGTTCGAAATTATCCAAGAATTGTATGCAACAAATGTGAAGACTGTAATTTTGTAATTATTATCCAGATCAAAGTTCTTTTAATGTTTGAAATTGATATCTTTTGGCTTAAAACACCTCAAAATATTAATAGCTTGGTATTTTTTTTTCACTTTATTAATCAAATTAGTATTATTGCTCTTCAATCTATTGAGCATGGTGAAAAGAAATACAATGTTTTATTAACTATCCAATCTTAACAAGGTGATAATTTAATTTTTTTCACAGAAAAAACCAGAGGCCAAACCGGAATGGGTGGCTGCCAAGTGAGACCCAGCTGATTGCCTGGATGATAATTCGTCAGAAGAACAGAATTCATTTATCTCTTATATATTAATAATAATAATAATGAAAATATTGTTTTAATAATAAATTGATTTAAAATTTCAAAATAGACTTTCAATTGAAGCAAAAAAAACAAAAACACATTTCAGGATAAAAATTGATATACTTTTAGCCCAAACACTAATAGAAGAAAAATTGTATTGAAAACTATGTTTTTAATAATAATAATAATAACCTTGTTTTGAATTTTTCCTATCAAACAGAAAAAGTGTTTTTAACCCTTTAATTAAATACTGAAAAATTGCGGAAAATAATAATGATTTTTGTCTCCAAAAGCATTCCCATCATTGCAATGTTGTACCATGGTAATGGATTATTTGAAAACATCTTTTTGGAAGCCTTAATAACTTTTATCGAAAACTCAGATTTAATTCTATAATTAAAAGCAATTGATTTAAATGCGGTTTAAATGATGTGTAAAACAAAAGACAAATATTTAATAAAACATAACATCTTTGATGACATTTTTGTGGAACATTTCTATCAGGCTATAAATTTTGAAACGTCCATGGTCACCTTCTGTTGTTATATTGAAATTAGATTTGAATTGTTTAATGAAAGAAACAGGAAATAAATTCGTTTAGTAATTTGATCTTGCAATAATTTTGTCAGTGTCAAAGTGTGTGAGTTCTGAAATGAGCTAGACACTTTGAAAGTAGCTTTTGAAACTAGGTTTAATTCTTTCGTTTTATTAGAAAATTATTTTTATACACAATTTTAATCAATTGTTAATGAGAGTGAACAAGAGCATTTCTTTGCGAGACTTGATTCGTTTGAACTCGGTGACGAATGAGCCAAAGAAGGGGACAGCCATTAAAATCAGCAGATTCTCTGAGATGGTGCTAATACAGTGAGCGGTGTACCCGCCGTAAGACTCGTCCCACTGAAGAACGACCGACCAATTGGTCCGATCAAATGGAATTTTGAGCTGTGCAAATGCAACAGCCCCTGAAATTGTCATAATTATGCCCAGGGTTATTGTAATGATTGTGACCACGAGTCTAAAGTGTGCCATTCTTTTGGAATTGACTCCAGGCACTAACTTATATGATGTCCAAGTTTGAATCAAATAATAAAAATATAATCCCAAAAAGGCTAAGCTTGCACCTAGTGAATGCAATAAAAGGTGCTCGCTCGATCGGAAGGCGGCCACCAATTGAAAGCCAAACATCATTATTTGTGTCAAATAAAGACCATGCTTATTATATTTGAGAATTTGGTTGATTTGCTTTCTATTGAATCTATTGATTGAATTGAGCTCTAAATCAGTCGTAAAAATATAGAGAATTTGTTTGAAGCGAATCCATCCAAATATGGCGACTGAAAGGTGGAAATTATTATCATTTTTTTCTTGATAAACATCATAATCAAATAATTTTATAGTTTTGTTACATGGTACTTTTTCCAAGTGAGTAAAATTAATTCTTAGAGAGCTTGATCATCTTTTAAATTATAATTTTAGTTGCTTACTCAGAATTCCTTCAGCAATGAAAGCCAAGGAGAAATATCCAGCTTCGGGATGAGTAGCGCCGGCATCACTTATGTAGGGGTAAATTGGATTCACGTGACCGTAATATACAGCAACCAAATAACTATCACAAATCAATTAATTAATAATTAGTGATTTAGCATGATCAAACTTACATTAAAGATAACTTGGCCGCAAATAAAACTGCTATTGACAGCGGTATTAATGGAAATAAGTTTACCATGTTCACTTTCACTTTTCTGATATTTTGGAATTTTTATTGAATTTTATTCAATTTTTCCCGAAACTAGTCTTCAACTAAAAGCCGGTTCAGTTAATAATGAAATTATGGCTTTCTATGGATTTCTTGCTTTTGTTAATCAATGAGGAAAATCAATGAATAAAAACCGATTAAAAACCAGAATTCAACATAATTTGAATTTATAATTGAATGATCAAGGAAATAAATGACTAATTTTGTTGTAATTTTTATAAATTCAAAAGTTAATTGATCTATTTAAAGAAAGTTATGATAGATACTAATTATGAGCAGAGAGGCCTACCTGTGCCAAAATAATAAATTAAACCTGGATCTTTTCGAATTCGCAAAAAAAGATTACCAATACTTTTGCCCTGGTTACTTTTCAGAAATAACAATAAATAATAAACTCACCGATTGAATCTATTTGATTTACGATAAGAGCAGGGTTATATTCAAAACCATTACTCAAATACCAATGTTGTTTAGTTTTTAATGATTTGTGAATTGTCAAGCACAAATAAATTAGTGATTAATATTAGGCAATAAATCCTTGGTCAGTTAAATTTGTTTAGGTTTGAAATTTCAAATTCTGTTGAATCAGAATATAAATCAAGATTTTTGTGAATTGTTTTTAAATTCAGTAAAAACTGAACTTTAATTTATTGATGAAATCAGATCTTATAGAAAGCCATTCATTAAACAAAATGTCAATTTATTGGAAAACAAAGTGTGCTAGCTCATACCTGTGAACCAGAACTACCTTATAAATAGATCATTTATCCGGATTATACCACAAGTAAAAGTTTACTGTATATGAAAATTCAAAAACTATTTCAATTCATTCAATAAAATGTTTGAAAAGATAATTTTGGTTTTGCTTTTCAGCTCTACTATTAACTGTTTAGATGTACCAGGGGTTGTATCAGGGTTGGTTTCAGGAGTTATTGATACCATAGCTCACCACAAACCCGGTGTGTCTGATGAGAAATGTGAGGCAAAGATATACAGAGACTGCAATCGTCAGACGGTTTTCACCGACGAAGAGCTCGAAAATGTCAGACAATATCTCAACGAAACGTTTACACAAAAGGCGGACATTAAACCGGATAAACCTCTTTGTCCTAAACTACACGTAAGACAGGACTGGAAGTGTTTAACAAAGGAACAGAGGGATAAAGTAATATATACCTGGAAGAAGTTGTACGAACCTCCGAAGCAAGTAATCCAAAGACTGACTGATCTTCACGTCAAGTATTGGCCCTCTTGGCATAAAACGCTAGAATTTGGCCCTGGTCATCGATATATGACTATGGAATTGGACAAACATATGCGAGAAATTGATCCTGATGTTACCCTGCCATATTGGGATCCGTATACTTATGGCGTCCACCCGGAGCTCTCCTCTATTTGGGAGACTCTTGGACATTCAGGCAATTATTCAACTGGCTATAATGTGTCTGATGGTATTTATGCTGAATGGGACCTGGTGCCTCAAATAAAACGCCACTGGTCATATGATGGCACGATTCCATCTTGGTTCACGCCTGAATTTAACACGATATGGCTTCAATCTAGCAACTCTTATCCTGAGCTTACTTTCAACTTAGCAGGCATACATTTTCAGCCTCACCTGCAAATCGGCGGATATGAGGGACAGTTCGCTGTCCGGTCGGCTCCGTATGAGTGAGTATTCTGAGTGTTAATAAAATACATGGTATTCATAACATTATTTATCCTGGTGATTTTGCAGCATTTTGTTTTATATGTTCCACGATCATATATCCGACATTGGTTATAAAAAGCAGTTACAGAAGAAGGAGTTCCTAACCCCCCTCAGTTATGATAGTAATATTCTACCAAGGTATTGTATTTAAAAATATCCTTTCTGTTTTAACTCAATACTGTCCTCGATTAGATAACTTTTCGTTGATTTCTTTCTGTAGATTAAACCCGAAAACAGGAAAACCTGATAAAAACAACATAAGAACGGATATCCTGACAGGTGTTCCTCACATTACCGTAAGAGAAACGTTTTGGTTGGGGTTCGGCCACTTCTGCGGCGTTTCCGATGAGTTGATCACAATTATCAATAATATAGTGAAGGATATAAAAGAGTCCATTCCTCCTGCTGTGGAACGTCTGCCACCACTGATCAAGCTCAAATATTTTCCTGATTTTGCAGCGGGAAGGACTTCAGGACTTTACCACACTTTGAGTGAGTCTTCGGCTTTGAAAGACTGCAATCTCGAGTGCCTACCACTCCCCAAACCACTTCTTTATCGGGAGACTCAGCAAGGTAGGAACCAATTGGAAGCCTATAGATTTGACGAGGACCTAAATTTAAAGGCAGCGGTAGAGCTCAGTGAACTCAGGTATCATTTGATCTTGGCAGATTTGAATGCACCTCTTCCTGAACGCTACTGCTCCCCCTTTGTAACTCCAAAAGGAAAGAATAATTAACCTAGATGTTCTCTAAATCAACATTCATTATTAAACTTATTTTTTAAACTTCTCTACTCTTTTCACCATGCTATTTAAGGCTTTAAATTCAAAGATGTACAAGTTACTTTTCTAACTTCGCTTTTCTATACTTTCTGATAGTATTTAATTAATTTGAAAAACAATTTATTACTATATTAAGTGATTTTACTATGAATTGAATGAAATCTCTTTTTTGAAACCTTAATAACTTTTTAAAGAACAGAACAATAATCATAAACTGTTGTAAAATTATTAGAAAATATTGGATAACCTGGATATAAGACTCTCTGATCTCTTAAACTTAAACATCGAAAGTCTTGTTTGAAGATAATTAGTGAAAAAACAGTCTTCATTGTTCTCAAATTGATCTAGTTTAAGTTTGTTTATTTCCCTTCTCTTGAATGACCACTCATTTGAGTTCAGGATTTGTGCACAGGTGGGTCTTTTCTGATGAATTACCGAGGTCATCGACTCAATAGTCTTCTCTAAATTCATCCATTTATTGCTTAATGATTCAACAATTAGCTTGTTAGATCTGAAATAATAATAGAGGAATAAATTATTCGAACAGGGTAATTGGAAAACTCACGAAATGTGATTGAAGTCGAATATGGCCAGTGATATTTTACCAAGACTATAAATATCAGCCTTAGTGCTGTATTTGGTACCGTTTGCCACCTCAGGTGCGATGTAATTTTGAGTGCCTTCACCTCGGGTATTTCCAGAATTAGTGTTGAAACTGATAGGTTTTGCTGATCCAAAATCACCTAATTTCAAATGTCTTCCATTATATGGCTTTTCGTTAACCAGAATATTCTCGGGTTTGAGGTCTCTATGAATTATGGGTGGATTAGATTCGTGCAGATATTTCACGCATTCCAACACCTCTTGGAATAACTGACACGAAATGAAGTACTCCTTTACAGACATCATTTCATCTCCTTTTCTATTGAAATACTCAGACTTTTTTTGAATAATATTCTGGAGATTATCGGAACACAACTCCATCCGAATGTAGAGACAATTGTTGTCTTCAATCCAGTGATCAAAACAGTGGACAACATATTCGTCATTACATTTGTAAAGAGTCTCCACTTCTCTCAACAAATCATTTTTCTCCTCGACACTAATTCCTAATTAAAATATTTTGTTAATTCTATTTATTATAAAACTTTATACTTTATATTTGTACCTTGATCACAAATAATCTTTTTTATTGCGTATTTCAGATTGTTGTAATTGTTTTCCACTTTGAAGACTGTGCCAAATGCCCCGGAACCAATTGTTTCAAGGATTTTAAAATCGTCGCTAAATTTGTGGAAATCTCTACTAATTTTTCGTTCAATTCTTTCATCAAATCGTCTGTCGATTGAAATTGTTTTATAACACACTTTGTATTCATCGCAATAGTAATCAAATAATGTCTTGTATTTCAATTTCTTCATAGAGTTTCCTAATAAGCGATAAACATGTTCATCTGAGACAGCACATGCATTCGGCACACTTTTCTGATATATAGAAATAGAATTCAGATAATTGAACAAGGTTAACTTCTCCAAAAGTTTAGGTGTCCTTTGAAATAGTCGTTTATTATTGTTTTTAAATGACCCACATAAATAAATATCACCATATTTAGTGAGGAAGTATGTGTTTTCACTTGCTAAACAAATGCCCCTCACACAATCACCCAAGATTATTAATCTTGGCTCAAATACACACTCATTCTTCTCCAAATCGTGTCCTAATGTAGACAAACAATTCTGTCCCCAACTGTAGACCAAACCATCTGTTGTCAGAGCAAACGATTTATCGCCTGAACAGTGAATTGATTTAAACTCCCAGTAATTGAATTTTTCCAACCAAATTGGTCGGCATATGCTTTCTCCTTTATGTTTTCCACAACCAATTTGACCATGCTCGTTATCACCCCATCCAAAAACACGGCCTTCTGTAGTTAGTGCTAAGGAATGGTGTGATCCAGTGCTCACTTCAATCACTTTTTCATTTGAAGGCAATTCTATAACTTCGGGCTTAAGATACTCATAGAATCCACTTTTGAATCCTCTACCCAACTGTCCGAATGAGTTCTTTCCCCATCCGTATAACCTTTTCTTGTCATTACTCAGGGCTAATATGAAAGTCTTACCGATGAAGAATTGTTTGATATTTTTGTGATACAATTCTGGTATGACTTGTGGTTTGTTAACAACTCTGTTGTGTCCGAAACCACAACAGCCGTAAGTATTGCGACCAAAAGCGAAGACTTTGTCATCATTTGTGACAAACAAAACATTATATCCGTAGAAGTCTTCAAAAACGTGAAATATTTTGATTTTTTGTTTGACTTCTTCACTAATTTTTGAACAAATTTTAAATCTATTCAACAAATCAGACATTTTATGAATACAATTAACGTTAAAATAATATTATTTTCGCTTTTTCTTAACAAACGCTAAAATATTTCCTTTTATTATATTTATCACTCATTTTCATCAAAGTTATAAATTTTTCGGAGACTCACTGTTTTATTGGCAGAAAAATTCCTCAGTTTATCCCTATTATTCTGAACTGAGTCATTTTTAATTGATGTCAATCAGGCTCTTCTGGAAAGACCTCCGACTCACTGATTATAACAGTTTATTATTATTATTTTTCTGTTCGTCAAAAAGTTATTAAGGTTTCAAAAAAGAGATTTCATTTAACTAATAGCAAAACCTATCAGTTTGAGTATTAAATCAACAGGGTTCATTTTTTTGTGGCAGCAAGACTGATTAAAAGAAACTTATAATTAACCAAGATGTTTTTCAATTTTCGAAGGTTTAAACATTAAAACCAGAGATCACCAAGCTCATTGAAGATAATTTTTCCAAGCCATAGCTTTTTTTGGTTCATCACCTTGGTGATATCTTTATATTCTTTTATAAGTGAAAATGTTTGGCAAAATTCCAGGTTTTTTAGGTCAAGAATATTAATGAATAGTTTTGATAATTCCTATGAAAATCACTGATTAATAGCAATAAAGAAATAATTCAGTGAATGCTTTCGTGGAAACTAAAGACACGAAAATAATTTCACTAATTTTCTGATAAAAATGTCTGAATTGTTGAACAGATTTGAAATATTTTCAAAAATTAGTGAAAAAGTCAAACAAAGAATAAAAATATTTCACGTTTTTGATGATTATAAGGGATATAATGTTTTGTTTATCACATGCGATGACAATGTCTTCACTTCTGATGGAAAGGGTGGTAACGGAACCGACAGTGCTTTTAGTGAAATACAAGTTATAACAGAATTGTGTCACAAAAGTATCGAACAATTCTTCATCGGATGGAGTTTTAAATTAGCCCTCAGTAGTGATCAACAGCTCTATGGATGGGGTTATAATGATTGGGGACAGTTGGGTAGGGGCTCAACAAAAACAACTTGTCTTAGGCCTGAAATAATACATTTCCCTTCAAATGAAAGTGTGGTTCAAGTGAGCTGTGGATCAGCACATTCTTTAGCCCTCACTTCAGAGGGAAAGGTCTATGGATGGGGTATCAATCATTGGGGTCAAGTTGGGTGCGGGGAAGCAGAAGGAACAAGAGTATTGAAACCGATTCGTTTGGAAATATTCGACAAACTCCCAGTTAAAGCAATTCACTGCTCATATCACACATCCTTTGCTCTGACATCCGATGGTTTGGTCTATAGTTGGGGTCACAATGAATGGTGTGATTTGGGACACGACTTGCAGAAAAATGACAATGTTTTTGAACCCAAATCAGTTAATTTGAACGGGGTCATATCATTGTGTCCAGGTCGAACCACGCATTTCCTCACTAATGACGGCGCTATTTATTTTTGTGGCGAATATTCAGGAAAATCATATCAAAGAACACCTAAACTAATAAATAGTGAAAAGGTTTTCAATGAATTAAAATTTGTTCCCAGAAATCAAAGGGAAGTGTCAATAGGTTGTGCCGTTTCTGGCGATAAAATTTATGGATTGATTGGCGACTCTATTATTGAATTGAATTACAAAACAACATTTGATTACTATTGCGATGAATACAAAGTGTGTTATAAAACAATTTCAGTGAACAATCAGATCCCTTCCCCAAGGAATACCTTCTCTAAAGTACATCAAAAGCCAAGTTCAAATAAATTAAGGCCTGAAAATTTAATTAAAAGTCCAAGATTAAAATTCCGTGATTTTAAAATTCTCAATGAACTTGGTTCGGGTGAATTCGGAACAGTTTTTGTAACAGAAAATATTAATAACAAAAATAAATACGCGATTAAAATGATTAAAAGTGAATTCAAAGGTATTATAATTTGAGAATTAATTTTCAAATTAAAAACTTTGATATTTTCAATAGAATTCACAAAAGAGGAGAAAAATAATTTGTTGAGAGAAGTGAAGACTCTCTTCAAATGTGATGACATATATGTTGTCCACTGTTTTGATCACTGGATTGAAGACAATAATTGTCTTTACATTCGGATGGAGTTCTGTTCACATAATCTCCAGAATATTATTCAACAAAAATCAGAATATTTTTTCAAAGAAAGGATTGGAGTGATATCTATAAAGGAGTACTTCATTTCGTGTCAGTTATTCCAAGAACTGTTGGAATGCGTGAAATATCTGCACGAATCAAATCCACCCATAATTCATAGAGACCTCAAACCCGAGAATATTCTAATCAACAAAAAGCATAATAATGGAAGATATTTGAAGCTTGGTGACTTTGGATTTGCAAAGTTTGCGTATTTCACAACAAAATCAGATAATTCTTTGCTATATTTGGCACCAGAAGTAAACTCAGGCGGAGAACACACCATAAAATCAGATATTTATAGTCTTGGTCTAATTGCAAAGAAAATATTCGATTTTGATATCTCTTGGTAAATCAAATACCTAGATCATTAAATCCAATATTTTAATTAATTTTTAAAATGTCTTTATTCAGTTCAGACATTAAAAGTCATAAAAAACTTCAAAATAAATGGAAAGGCTTTGAAACTATCGTTAGTTCTATGACTCAGTCGACAAATGTCGAGGAAAGGCCCACCTGTGCCCAGTTATTAAACTCAACTCATTGGTCAGTCAAGAAGAGTGATATGGATAAATTGAACCTGGATCATTTGAAACCCATTGGGAATAATAATGAAAACTTTTTCGATGATTATTTTGAAACAAGACTTTTGGTATTAAAAGTGAGAAAAGGAAAGACCTTTCGTTCAAAAGTAAAGAAAGTTTTTGGAGGCCTTGAATTCAATGACACAATTCGAACAAATGACACAAATCTGTACACAAAGATTGGCTCTAATATGGGCACAAATTTTGGCCAAATCTGTGCACAATTGCTAAGTACAAATAGGTCTGTCCACAAACGGGGAGCAAATGAGTTATCCATCAATATGAGAGCACCTAGTTAAAATAGAAATTTAAAACAACGTATACAAAACCAGAATTAATGCCAAGATTAAATAAAAATCTTTATCATTAAATTTTAATCAATTTTTATTTATTTATCATTTTCGGCAAAAAAATTAATCAAGCAATAAATCTAAATAATTTTCAAGTTAAAATTGAGTTACTTTAATTGAATAGAAAATAAAATATCAGAATGAACTAGGTTAAATTAAAATATTGACCGAAAAACTGAACAAATATTAAAAACAAAGTCTTGCAAAAAAATTTTACTCCACTTTCCTTCTCATAGAAAGTATTTATTAAACGAATACTTGATTTTTCAAAAATAGATTTTTCATAAATTCATTTCTCAAAGCCATTAGACTGAGAGCTAAGAGCCTATTGTTTGTGCACTTCTGATAAGGTCTGCATTTTTGTTAATTACACCCGATTTAGCTCAGAATAAGTCACTTCTTAGAGGCTATAAAAGAGGGACTCCAGCCGTGACGTTAATCCATATGCTGTTCACAGGTTTTATACTTCGTGTTGATTAATAGCACAGAATATTATTCTGTTCGTTGAGTTTTAAGTGTATTTGGATTAAAGCGCTGACAGAATGGTCTGAAAATTCAGTTATTTTTCAATTTATTCGTGTATTTCATGTGATTTCTTCGGATTAAAGGATGAAAAGGAGCGGAAGAGGAAAGAGATTAGGGAACGACTCGAGGCCGAGTGTAAGAGCACCAAAAAGAAGGGGTTTATGACACCCGAGAGGAAAAAGAAGCTGAGGGTTGGTTTGTGTCCACTTCTGGTCATATGTTTAGTGGTTTTAATCGGTTTTCACAGCAATTGTTGCGTAAAAAAGCGGCCGAAGAGCTGAAGAGGGAACAGGAGATGAAATCTATTGCTAGGAAACGGATTATCGAGGAGAGGACCGGACAGCCCAAAGACATCAAAGATGCTGATGAAGGCATTGATTTACTCTTGGATTAAGTTTTGTGACCAAAAAATGGATAATTAAGTGTTGTTTTGTTTCTATTGATTGACAGCGACTTTGATCCGAATCTGTAAAGAATATTACGAACGGATTCTTATGTTAGACGAACAGAAGTTCGACCTCGAAGTCGCCACTATCACCAAGGAGTATGAGGTCAGTCAGTATTAGTTTGTTTCAATGAGCAAGGTTCATATTTTTGTGACTTTATTCCTTTTTTACCCAAAAATTTGCGTTTTTTTACATGCAGGATAAGTCTGTTGGGCTCTAATAAATTATACTCTTGTTCATTTTTAGTTAAAACATTTGTACATGTTTCGTATTTATTTAACTAGATTAATTCCATTTTAATTAACCTATTGTTTATGAATTGATGGGTGAAGAAAGTCAATTTATTTTTGCTTGAAAAATAGCAAGTTTAAAATTCTGATTACTTTATTTTTATCTAAAGAACTAGCTAATTTTAAAACAGAGTAATATGGGTTAAATTCTTTTAAAATAATGAGCTTACTCAACTTTAAGTAAAAATTATTTTAACAAGTTAAATATTTGATCTTGCTTGGTATTTCTAATTTTCTATTTTTCATCAATTGATAGGCGAAAATACCATTTATTTTGTTCAGAATAACTTGTAAATTGTTAATTACCCTGATAATAATTATCAATTACCCATCAACCTTCAGATAAATGAACTATCACAAAAAGTCAACGATGTTCGGGGACGATTGTAAGCCTTTTAAAATGAACTAGCTTGATCAAAAATTAACAAGAATGTGTACTTCCAGTATAATTCCACCGCTGAAGAAGATCTCAAAGACGGCCACACAGTTGGAAAAGATGAGACAGTGGACCATGAAATTGGCCAAGCTCGATATGAAGGGCAGTCTCAAGCCTGTGAAGAAGGACATCAACAAAGAGTTGGGCGGAAACGTTGATGTGAGTCATTGAACAGAATAAGTTTATTCTGAGCTATTAATTAATTTTTGATTTATTCTGTGCTGTTCTGTGCTATTCAGGCAAAGGCTCCCGAATGGAAGAAGACTAAGGAAGATGTTGTCAATGAATAATTAATTACTCTTTTAAGTTATCTTTGTTTTTGTTGGCATTAAATTACGCATAAATAGGGTTTCGCAGCAAAAAGTTTGGCACAACTCCTGTCTGTCAATCATTTTGTAGACTTCTTTTCGGTTGATTTTATTGATAATAAACTGGAAAAACAGAATTAATTAATTAAGATATTGTGGACTAAATTCTTGGTAACGAAAGAGCTTGGTACTCTATTTTTTAAAAGTGAAAAGATATTACTTAAACAACTACATTATATCCAGATGTTATCCCACTATACTTGATATTTCCCTACCCCCTAATCAAACCACATTCCTCTCGCACCTACCTATGGAATTGTGAGGCAAACTCTCAAGGTAAAATTTTGTGAAAGACCACTTTCCCCTGTCGGCTAAGAGCTTTATGACCTCGGATTAAAATATTATTAATTTATTAATAAATACAGAATTGAATATTAAATACAATTATTTTTCTTTTAATTAAGTTCCACATCTGAAGAGTTTCACAAAGATAGCTAGATTACATTTCAAGTTTCGATATTTTCTATGGAAATCACTGATAAATATAATTAATTAGAATTATTTAAGTATTTGTAAGAAAAGAAATCAATAAAATTAAGTTTGACTTTGAATCACAAAATGTCTGAATTGTTGAATAGATTTGAAATTTTGTCGAAAATCAGTGAAGAAGTCAAACAACAAATCAAAATATTTCACGTTTTCGATGACTATAAGGGATATAATGCTTTGTTTATCACAAGTGATGACAAAGTCTTTGCTTTTGGTTCCAATTATTTCGGTTGTTCATTTACTATTTTTTGTG
>JAQGBD010000276.1:0-36831 GCA_034698165.1 Punctoribates punctum | reverse complement strand
TGACCGACTCTTCGCCACTGACTGTCGCCAAACGGGCGAAGGATAGCATCAAACAAGAACTCAATGCAATCGAACTGCGAATCGGTGTCGCCGTTCAAACACTTATTATCAATAATAAAAACTAATTATTATTTCAATTTTGTTATCAATTTATTCAATTTAATTAAAAGAAAGACCTGGAATATAGTGCCCCCTTTAGCCCCTTCAGTGTACAAACCACTCGATGGCTACGCTCTCAAAAAGTAGACGATTTCTATGAATGGTTTCTGTTTGGAGTCATATGTTTTTGTTGACAATTTTCTCAGTGTTTTTGTCGTCGAATCAGAGATTTAAATAACTTTTAGATTAATTTCAAACTGAGTTTTATTCAGTCGTTCATTGATTGACATAAATATTGTCTCAGATCTCAGTTTAAGACAGAGAGTGATATAGAGTGAGATTAGACAAAACCAATCACTTGTTGTTTCACTTTATCAGTCGATTCACTTTCAGCCAAAGTTTCGGGTATTTTACAAATGTCTCAATATTTCAATGAAATCATTTGATTCGTTTTCAGTAGATATTCAAAGTATCAAAACTTGTTATATAAGGACTAAAAATGAGAAAAATCAGTTCATTCCAATCGAGACGACCGGAGAGTATCTACAAAACTGTTTTGAAGCGAAACATAAGAATGGGTGACACCAGTCCGCCAACTATGGCCATAATTGCTCACCATGTGGATCAGCTGCGAGAATACCTGGCCGAATATATCCAGGCCACTAATGGCCTCCCACAGGAAGACTATGAGTAAGTGATTCTGACATTATTTACTTAAAAATGAAAATTTGTGTCGACAACAAAACCTTTGACTCCTTTGTGGACCTCTTCCATGAATGCAATCAAAAACCTCTTGTTTTGGTTCCAAAACATTGTCACCTCTGACTCACAGGGGTATTCCCGGCTCGTGAATCCTCGGCTTTGTGCTGATCTCCAGCACCAGTAGATCCCTGTTCTCAATCGATTGGCCGATTGTGTAGAGACGAGTCAAATGACTGTAGTTTTTGTTCAAATTCTGGAGAATTGTCTTCAGTTGTGTATAGTTGTGTATAGTTGTGGTGTTTATACTCAGTCTTCGAATGGAAATCGTTGTCTGAACTCATATTATGGACAGAAATGTTAAGGCTTTCCCTCTCCAGAGAACTGATATCTATTGTAATGTTAGGTTCAGTGCTCTTAGCGTCAGTGCTCTTATGATTGTCTATAACTTCGATTTTTTGATCGGGAGTGTTGGCACTGGGATGCCGTTCCCCTCCAATCGGTTTCAGATCAAAGTTGACGACAAGAGGTGTAGAAGCGGTGGTATTCATAATGACGATATCTTTTTTAGTCAATGATTCATAGCCTACAGCGCTGGCAGTTAATGTGTAAACCCCGGGAAGGGCTAATCGCCAGTACTCTCCCCTATTAGTTGTGGTAATATTATGTTTGATTCCTTCGATATAAATGTCGGCGCCTTCTATAGGGGTCTCAGTTAACGAGTCTTTTACTATACCCTTAACTCCCATTTGGATCTGAATTAGAGAAAGATCAGTTAAAAGAATGAAAGGAAAGGGGAGGGAAGGGATGGTCTGACCATTTCTATGTAAGAAAGTAGAGATTCTTTATTATTATTCCACTCCTTCTCGAGTTGAGAGGCTTTCGGGTATTTACAACACGAGAGCTCAAGAGTTATCTCATAGCAGTTGCTGTTCACGTAATTAAAGTCTTGCATTCCTCCTGAGTTCACAACAATTCAATCAATATATTTATAACTAAGAATATTAGAGGAAAGGTGTCATACCGGGGACGTCATACCATTCGGCGCCGTTGGTTATGCCGTTAGTGAAGCTGTCGTCCTGACAGACGCTCCCGTTTTTCATTGTCTTGTGTTTTGTCGAATAAGTGAGCGCCAGATGTTTGAAGAGTGAGTTGTCGGGCGTCAGACTCTTCACAGAATTCACTGAATGCTGAGCTGAGTCGTCATACGGATAACTGGCCACTAATGAGCCGCCGTGAAGGTTAGCCGACAGTACAAACGGATTGGAGACAATCCATGTCATCACTGCGAGTGTCTCCGGTTGTGGCTTATGTTTGGGGAACTCCTCTACAAACTGGTCGGGAAAGTCCCGATTGAGGTCTACATTATTAGCATTACTCCGACCGGACTGTCGACTCGCGCCATAACAGTCACCCTCTTTGGCCATTTCAAAGCCGTCGGGATTCATGGACGGCAACAAATGGACTTCAGTTGTATTCAAAATTCTGGTCACCCTTTCGTCGGACCCGTAATTGTCACACAAATATTGAGCTAAAACTAAGAGAAGATGTCTTCCGAGGGCTTCATTGCCGTGAATATTGGCCACGTATTTAAACATCGGCTTAAGAACTGGTCTTTCGTTGACATCATTTGTTATTATGATTGTCATTAAGTCCCGATTTTGGACACTTTTGCCGATTGAACTAATTTTGACTAAACTTTTATACTTTTGTTGCAATTCATTCATAAAATCTATGGATTGGTTGTGGTTTAGATAACGCCATTTTGGATCAACTCCTGTCTCATCAGATCCGGTGCTCATCAGAGCGATAATTAAAGATAAAAATGTCAACAATTTTGCCGAAAATGTCATTTTGTTTGAGAGGATTAACCGTTGATTTGATACACAAATAGATCTAATAATCAATTTGTTCTTCACTTAAAAGTTGTTTTAAACCATTGATGAGATATCACTGATGAACAGATACCAGTTCTTCGCCAACTCGGCAACTAATCGCGTAAAATATGGACAGAATTTGAAAAACTAATTAATTTGTTAATTAAAATGTCTGTCAATTAATGATAACTAAAACCAACAGAAGATTAGACTAAAAACGGTTTCACTTTATGTCAAAAGAGATAAAAACTTTTTATTGAATTCAAAAGATTTGAAAAATAAATACAAAACTAAAGAAAAAATTAAATCAAAACTAAATTAAAAGTTTTGTCAAATGTTTTGACTTTTGGTGAGTGAAGTGAACACGAATTCGTTCTGAAGGGCTATTCATATATTCAGTTAACTGTAAACCGGGAAAACTGACCCTATTTTGTTTCCAATGAATTTCTATGGAATTTAATTTTGAACAAGAACATTTCTTTAGTTTATTCGATCATATTTTGATTATACAAATTGGGGTGAATTTATTCACCGAAAAAATGAATGAAAGGTTCTGAACGTCCATCCGATTGGGTTCGAACCCATTATAAAACCGGTAGCCGTTTCACCAAATGTTGAACCTGTTGTTGAAGAGGTTGCTGTTGCAGTCACCGAAGCGGCGGTACCACCTGCTCCGATGGCTGTGACAGTAGCCATAGCCGATCTGCCACTCGCAACGGCAGCGATAGTGGAACCAGAGGCTGACTTTCCAATTACTCCGACGGTTGCCATCGATAGGTTGGGTTTTGTCGACTGAATAGTTACGAAAATTATAGAAATTATAATATAAGATAAAGTGTTAATTATGACCATGTTCAACTCAATGGTAAAGAAATATGTTACCCAAATTTACAAGTTTATCACAAATACCACTCCCTTTGCGTTGATTGGAGTGATGGCGATATTTATTTTCTCATTTCGTAAAATTGTTTAATAGTTGAAAATCTGTTATTTTTAGTTTTTCAGTATTTTCAGTATTTAGTCATTAAACGGATGTCTGTCTGGCAGACAGTGTCTGCTTGTGTGGGATGGAGGGAGTCGTCAGAGCATCGATTCCTCTTCCAATCATAATGGAGATTATTGCAAGTTTTGTTTTTACACCAGAGGTCATCAAGGGGGTATAGCCTATATCCCCCGTCAGGGAAAAATTTTTGGAAATACAACCTCTCCCCTAGGTCCACCCCCCTATCTCCCCCCTGTCGACGAGGAGCTTGATGACCTCTGTTTTACACTAATTGTTGAACAAATGTTCATTTAGTTTAGAGAACTCCTTCAGTTCAGTTCAATTGTAGTAAATAGAAATTTGAATTTTGAATTTTTGGTACTTTTTAACTATAAGTAAGATCATGGTCAAACTTAGTCAGACGTACGGTGCCATAGTTGCCCTAACTTTGTTGTCTTCAGCTTATTGTGTTTTACTAAGCGGTGGAGCCGCGGCCCCAGCGGTAGCTACAGTAGCTTACACTTCAGCCTCGGGCGCAACACTCACTGCAACAGCTACTGGTGCTGCAGCCACCGCCACCATGACTGTTGGTACAGCAACAGCTACTGCCACGGCTACTGCCGCTACATCAAGTGCAGCCGTTTTCGCGGAATCAGCAGGGGCGGTCCTTCTCGGAGCTACAAACCCAATCGGTTGGTTTGTGTTGGGATCGGCAATAGTAATCGGTACTGGGGCCGCACCTGTCGATCCCTTCGCAGAGCTTAACAATCGGGGTAACTTTGTTCCCAACTTTTCCGATTGGGAGGACTCCAGTGAGTGGAGAATTCGCTGATTTTCAACTTATTTTTCATTATTACAGATAAAAAATTTTTAAATTCTATCAATTATTTGAAATATTATCTCATTTTGTTTCACAATATTTCAACTAATTTTGTTGAAAACGAAGTGACCATAGCTTTGGTTAAAACTTCATTTAATTAAATAATTATTAAATTGATTTATAATTAAAAATATATAAACAATGATTCGACAGATTATGAAATGGTTTTTATAAATGATTTGTTGGTTTTTGTGACAAATTATGTCTTTAGAAGTATAGCTCTGAGGTCTTCGGGCAAAGTGTCGATTATTTGGTTCACATTTGTCTTAAGCTTATCGACAATCTGTCCCTCGAGTGGCAAACATTCGGTCTCTACAGAAGAGAGTTTGTCTTTGAGTCTAAGTATTAGGTCCACGACTTCGACCTCTGCCTTATCCTGAATCCAATCGATTAGATTTGCCGAAGACATGGCTTCGATGTGGAGGACTCTCAGCTTTTGGTTGGCCTCTCGAAGCCGTGAGTCGTACCAATTGACGAAATTAGGGCACAACAAGAACTTCCTGTAGAGTCCGGTCCAATCGCCTTTGATTCCTGACGTCAACTGAGGACCCGATGTCTCCAATGTTTTGAAAAACTCTTCGGGTCTGAAGTGCTGTAAAATTGGTGTTCGTTTAAACGGAGAGACATTCTTCTGGAGCGGCATTAATGACGCAAAATATCGCTCCAAAGGTATTAAAAAGCTTTGCGTCAATTCCATCAAAAACCTCCTGAGAAGAGCGCTCTGGACTTCTGTCGGCCGTTTACTCTCCACTCCTTTCAAAAGCTTTTTCAGGATTTCCCGATCTTTCTGTAAAAATGGCTTATATTTGGTGTAAACGCCTGTCTTCGAGTCCAATGTCTTCAGAATTCCAGACTTTTTTATTTTGTTCTTTTGATTATTGGCTGAAATTTCAAAGATTTTTAGTATAACTGAAAATTTTGAGCTCAACTTCAGTACTGACCCGAACCGTAGTCTCCGATTCGGATTATGTGCGGCCAATGTTGGAGTGTCTTAGCGAAGAAAGGGTTGGTTACCCCCAAAACAACGGGTGGACTGAATTAAAGAACGAAAATTCAAATCAATCACTGATTTAATTAAAACCAATACTAACGGCGACTGTGTTTTAGTCGTATATTCTCTGAACTCTGTGTCATGTATTGTGAAGAATGGCCTAAAATCAGATCCAAATTTGAGCGGAAGAATAAGACTGACCAAAGCCTGAACTGTTTCGGAACAGACATCAGGAGTGGGGGCCATAACAGTGATTGGTTCGC
This sequence comes from Punctoribates punctum, assembly GCA_034698165.1. Taxonomy (NCBI): domain Eukaryota; kingdom Metazoa; phylum Arthropoda; class Arachnida; order Sarcoptiformes; family Punctoribatidae; genus Punctoribates; species Punctoribates punctum. Next base: position 31,040 of record JAQGBD010000276.1, on the reverse strand, counting down.
AGGTGAGTATTAATTCCCAAAGAAGTTGGATATGAGTTATGATCGAAGAAAATGTTTTGTAAATATTCAGCTCATAAACAGAGGGAATCACAATCGGGAACGGATTCAGTGATGTTTGTGATGAAGAGGGAGATATCGAACTGTTCGACAGCTGTGTAATACTGACGGAAGGGAACGGGTTCTCAGTGTTTGGCGAGTGATTCAATTTCTCGCTTTTGTTCGGAACAGTTATTTGTAAAACAATTCCCATTAGTGGAAGATTGAGAGTCGCTCCGGGAGTGGGTGACGGCCACTGATCGATGTCGTGACACGCTTTCGATTAAGACAAATATCGAACGTCAGAAAGAGACTAAGGAAAGGGTGTTCGGATACAGACCTGCCTCAAGACTGGCGTCACCGCATTCGAAGAATTGCGGAGATATTAGTTGAACGACGTGTGAGAAAAGGCGCACAAATGGCAGTCGAGTTAACAGAACCAAAGATTTCTGAAAATAGCCTCTTCTGGCGGTCCGGTCCTTCACCTGACGGAAGTATACGTATCCGTAAAAGTAAGTCGAGTCCACCTGTCATTCAAAGCCGTATTTATAACCAAATATCACTTTTATGTAATCAATGGCTCACTTGTAAGGCCTGCAAACAGTTTTTATTGTAGTCCTTGTAAATGGAGAGAGTCTTTCGACGGATCGGACACAGTTTGGTCCGGAAGTGGAACTGAGTGTCGCCCCTAAACACAAAAAACATTGATATTAAGCAAACCCTAAAAGGAAGAGAGGCTCAGAATGGGTTGACTCACATACACCCGGAGTTGGAATCAGGAAACGAAAGATAACATATGTTTGACATCTATTTTGTAATCAAATTATTAATCATTTAATTGTTTTATATTTAAGACAAACCTCTCTTTCGGTGAGTTTGACAGATGCCGGGTATATGTGCTGTAATTGCAATCAATAAAATCAATATCAGTGAAGAGGGAGAGGACAGGGATCTGATTGAGTTCCAGACCTGAATTGTTTGTCCCAACTCTATGTCGAAAGTGACGATTGCTATGCAATACACCCATTGTTTAAACCGATCCCACGGAAGAAGCGTCTGATGTCTGGTGATGTCATCGACAATGTCTTCGACGACACTCATCCGCCGTTTGATATCATTAATAAGGGTTTCTTTGTCTTCTTCTTCATTGTCTTCACCATTATTTTGCTTGTTTTCAGCCATAATTCAAATTTATTTACAAAATTAGAGAAAAATATTGAGATTTAAATCACAAAACCATTGTTTGAATAGAAATAAAACAATTGATATCACAATTGGCGTAAACCTAAACTAATGGCCAAAATGTGGCGAAGAGTTAAATATAAACCAATTTATTAAAACATTAATTAAAATCAATTGAAATGATTAACAAAAGAGAGTAAACACAGACTGAAGTGAAGACCTTTTGAACATCAATTTGAGTTCAATTTGAGCCCAAAATCGCATTCATTTCAATACAAGTCTCGCTTCAGAGCCGTTACGTTATTTACGGAGAGTTGAGTTCTAATAAACTTGACCTCAAATTGAGTTAAATATTTCAACAAAATCTGTTTGGAAAACACTTTTCTAAATGACCCCGAATTTTGTCGAACACTTCATTTGATACCTTCACAAACATATGTCATAAATAGGATTTGAAAAACCGCTGATTTATGTCATAAACAAAATCTCTTTTCCAACGAATTCAATGAAGGAATTAATTCTCAGAATATTCTGGCAATTCTTATGCAAGAATCGATGCATTTCTAAGAACCTGGCGATCAATAACAAGCAGAAACAATACTGTTCTACAAGAAAACACACATTCTCTTAGAAACAATTCTTTGATGAAAACAATTTATTGAATTGATTTGCGTACAGATTATTGAAGAATATTCTGTGCTCTCAATACCTGAAAATAGGTTTCAATTGAAGGAAAATCATTTGAAAACATTTTATTCTTTTGACAAATAATTGTTTTTAACAAAAATTACATTAAAATCAATGGAATTTTGACTAAAAAATGTTTAATTTATGGCACTATTGATAGAAATTAGCGAAAAATAAACTTTGATTAGAAAACCTTTGATCTCATCATTAGTGGTAAAAAATAATTTTCATTTCCGTCTGATTTAGAGAACAAACCAATTCTTTAGGCATTTAGTCAAAGAGTTTAGGACTGCCCTCAAACACATGCGGGGAATGGATTCGTTAGAATAGTTTCTTTTCAAATCTATTTCAGAGAATTAGAAAAATAGAGAAAAGAAAGAAATTTTGATTAAGTCAAGTGTTGGTCAATTGGTTCCTTTTGTTAACCCACGAGTAAAGTCCGTGAACTCCGCCCTCGATCTGTGCCGAAGCGGTCCTCTTCTCGAAACGCAATTCTCCGGAATATGTTTTCGTTCTGAAAGCGGCAAATGTTTAGTCAATACAACAAAAGACATCTTTTGATGACTCACTTCATGAGTGACACACTTCTGACGCCCATATCTTGTGATCCGTATCTGATCCCAGTTATCAAATAAGGCACAAACCTATGGACTGATCCCTTGTCGACGATGGCTCCGGACACTCCTTGCGCTACCCGGACGTCATCGTTCTCTCTGAATAACAATTATAAATCAATAACTCTGTTGGGAATTCCAAATGTCTAACCCCTGGAAATATCTCTGACGACTTCCCTCTCCGTCTTTTGATTCCATGGCGTCAATAGAACCCATTCCTCTGTACTTTTTAACCCGAACTCCGTTTGAGAAGTAATACTCTCCGGGGGCTTCGGTGGTTCCGGCCAACATTGAACCCATCATCACAGCGGAGGCGCCCAAAGCCAGTGCTTTGAGGACATGTCCGACAGAAGACACGCCTCCGTCAGCAAGAGTTGGAACGCCGTGTTTTCGGGCGTATTTAGAAACTTTATATACAGCGGTCGCCTGCGGTCGGCCACAAGCCATCACTTCTTGAGTAATACAGATGGACCCGGAGCCCATTCCAACCCGAAGACCATCAGCGCCGGCTTCAATCAGATTCTTAGCCTGATATACGGTTACGACTAAACAAAGAACAAATCAATTGAGTAATTGAGACCTTTCGAGAACAAAGGATTACCGTTTCCGGCGATTATTTGAACGTTTGGATATTCATTCTTAATGAACTTGATCATGCTGATCTGAAACGCAGAATTACCCTGAGATGAGTCCTAAGATGAGTCAAGAGATTAGTAAATTGCAATCGTTTGCAATATTTGTTTGAAATACCAGAACAATGACATCAACGCCGGCGTCGATTAGTTTTTTAAGCCTCTCTTTATCGCCCTCTCGGGTACCGATGGCGGCGCCGACTAATAATTGTTTGTTTTCGTCTTTGGAAGCGAACGGATAGTCTCTATGTTTTTTCACATCAGTTCTGGCGATGAGTGCCGTAAGTCTGTTCTCTTTGTCGACAATTGGAAGTTTACCTTTCTTATTCTTCTCCAGAATATCATTTGCCTCTTGCAAAGTGATGCCGTCGGGCGCCACCACTAGATTCTGACTCTTTGTCATAACAGAAGAGAGCGGATCTTCTAAGATGTCCTGAGTCTTGAAGTCTATATCACGGGATGTGACGATACCGAGCAGTCTTCCGCCCAATTTTCCGGTGTCTGTGACTGGAATGCCGGCGAAGCCCCTCTCCTTCTTAATTCTGAGGACATCTCCCACTTTGTTATTTGGTCCCAACACTAATGGGTCCCGAATGAAGCCGTGTTTGTATTTCTACGATTGAGTAACAAATTATTTTCAACACTCAGGGTATGACTCAATCACGAGATCTGATCCCAAGATATTTGAGAGCATTAATAAACTTATCGATTATTTATTGGTTTTCAAGGTTTTGATATTTTTTTCAACAGATTATCAATCGATGGATAGACTGTTTGGAAATTACTTAATTGATATCACATTTTGTGAAAACATTTGCTCACAAAAAAACTTATCGAAGTATTTGATTAAAAATTAATGAAAAGAATATTTCACTGATTTTTGATAAAATAATTTGAGAAAAAGTTACCTTCACTTTGAGAACTTCCGACGCCTGATAATCGGCGGTACAGTTGTGGTGAATGATTCCGATTCCTCCGCATAACTGACAAATAATTTACGAATTAAAAAGAATTCTTATTTACCTTGCTAATTGCTAATACTATAATGATTATAGTTAACCAAGATAAATATTGCATAGAATTGATTCTACGCTTATAAATATCAGAATATTGTGCAGAAATGAGCAAGCACTAATAAATTGGCACGATTCCAACGAGGATTTGAGCAAGCTCACTTAATGCTCACTAAATGACAGCAGAAAAATCAATTAGGAATCAAATAAAAGTACAATAATTGACTCGAATAGAGAAATGAAACAAATATTTGCTTAAATGAAAACTAATTAGCGATCGATATATGGATCCCTTTATTAGTTTTTATACGATATTAATAAATGGTATTAATAGATATGATGGACAGGACTTACAGCCATAGCAATAGCCATCTCGGACTCAGTGACCGTATCCATAGGGGAGGACACGAGTGGCACTTGAAGTTGAATTCGTTTGGTTAGGTTTGTCGTCAGATCCTATGGTTTGCCATCAAATGAGAAAAACATTTTCACCGTTTGTTTACTATAAAACGTTTGACAAATATTTCAGTAAATTATCTATAATACTGACCACATCTTCGGCGCTGAAGTCTATATATCCGGGGAGTACCAGAAAATCACTGAAAACAAGGCAAACAATTGTCTTAAAATCTAGAGATCACTGTTAAAGACCTACTTATATGTGAGACCATCTCCAGAGCCAAACAACTGGTGAGCGGTTAAGCCGTCGTTGGAGTCATCGCTATCACTGTCCACACAATTGTTCACATGATTTAGTTTTGACATCTTTTCGGAGATTCAACACTAAAACCATTAGTCAATTAATATTTGTCATAATTAGAGGTAATAATCGATTAATTGAATGAATGGAAAGCATTTGAGCACAAAATGAGATTCACGTGTAGTTTAAAGGGCTCTCACTCTATGTCTGTGCAGTTTTGAGTCAAACTCAGACTTAACTCCAGAATAGAGAAAACTTATCCGAAATATGGAGAGAAAGAGTCGGAGGGAAGGATAGGAACGATCGATATAAACCTTATTTTCAGAATTTGGGCTCAAATGAGTCATTTGTCAAAAATATTTCGCTTTTCCAGAAACTTATGAATAGTTTTGCGACAAAAATAAGTACAAAAATTAGAGCAAAAATGATGAATATATTGCAAGAATACCTGAAAATTCCAATTGAATGAGAAATAAGTTAAACGATTTGAACGAAAACTATAAAAAGTTTTTTCAAAGAATTTTGAATTTAGTCTCAACTGTTGTGTTAGTCCGAGGAATGACTGATCACTTGTGGCCCTTCAATGTCTCAATTGAGTGATTAAATCGATTTGTAATCAGTCGTTAAGCGCAGTATTGAATCAATTTTAAGCCAATCCAAGGGTTTGTTTAATTTAAACGACTAATGAATCTCTTTATTGGCAGACAATCAGACAATCGATCGCTTATTAGACAAATGTTTTTACACTAAAATTGATTATCGACTGAGAAAACTGATTCCAAATCAATTTGTTTGTCGGCCTTCAGAGCTCTGCTCTTCGATAGCTTACAAATCAATACATTTTTAGCAAACTTTGAACTTCAGTACCAAAAGCTTTCTCTTGAAATCCAATTACTTAATCACTTAAAGCGGTTCCCAATCAAATGAAAAACAATTATACGAATAAATGTTTTTGTTTTTTAAGTCAATGAATATGAAAAACAAACAAAAGTTTCGCAAATATTGAAAACAAATTAATTAATCGAAAAAATGAAAGCATTTCGTAATAACTGTTGAAATATAAAGAAATTTAATCAAAAACTCGTCTAAAAGTGAAACGAATATAAAATAAATTAGAGGATAATCTATTTAAATAGGAAACTGTAGGGATAGCCGTGTGCTTTGCTCCGGAATATCGATATCAATGAGCTGAAGAAGACGGCCACTAATCCCATCCCAACGATCGCCATAACTGTGATCGTAAAAGAGGATTAATTTTTTGGACAAATCAAACGATTTAATACTTTTTCTCTTTTTCGAGTCTCCCTTTCCTTTCATGGCTTCGTTCATCAAAATCATACCGAAAGCGATCGAAGCGTCTGTTTTGGACACAAATTATTTTTCAACTGATTTCTGTTTAGAGAAAACTCACTCAAAATGAAGATAATGTAGGTTTCGATGACGAACTGTCCGCCACTACTGCCGTGAATATAAGAGACGCCTTTCTGTGTTCTGTGCATAAGAGGAGGACCGCGAATATGATTCCACATTTGGCCCGAAGTCATCGCCAATACAATCGACTAAACATTTATTCGGTTTTAAATTTAAACGACTTTACGACCAGAGGTGTGACTTACGATTGCGGCCAAAGCCCAAGAGGTCCGGTTGTAGAGGAAATCCAAGTTATTTCTTCTCATATAGAGAAGAGCGCCGATCAGTGCGAACAGAATAAGTAGAGCCAAAGTTCCCGAATAGTTTGGCGGACGGATGACACGGATCTGAATGTCGGTCTTCTCTGCGACCCAACGGGCGATCGTTTCTGCGCCGAACCCTATTCTTTGGATATCCATCTGTTCGGGAGATTTGACTTTTCCTTTCTCTGAGAAGTAGAGGAAAACGGGCGCAGAATTCAATTGCAAAGATTGAAACACATCCGACCCCTCGTCGTAATCGATTAGACCGAAGAACAGACGCGAAGAGAATTGTGGTGAATATCGCCAACTGTTGGCCACAATTTGAAACTCGTCGTTGGCCTGTCTGCAGATCGAACACTGCCTTCCGGGGGACAGAGCGGTCATCATCACCACAAACGAGTAGTTGCGGGGCATTGACTTCGAGCCGATGTATTGCTTAAACTTTTCGCCATTGAGTCGAATCGTCGGCTTCTTTAGCGACAAATCAGTCAACTGTTGGACTCTTTCGCCTAAACTCAGCTAAAAGTCGGGCAAAATATCAGTTTTTCCGCGAATCAAATCGTTGTCCAAACAGATGATTACCTCTTTCTTCTTGACTGAGGAACAAATGGTGGACAGAATCGTGAGAAGGACTGCGACTAGAATTACATTAAATAGTTTTGAACTCATCTTAGAATTTGTTAATAAATAAGAGAATTAATTGATTGTAAACATCGATGTATTTGTAGTACACGTCTGCCAATGAGTCGGTCCCTCTACCGGTCCTCTGCCGGTTCACTCTCTCTCTCTACACAAAACACACGACGAAAGTAACACTTTTTTGCCCCCAAACCAGTGATTTACAGGTCTTATGAAAACTTTTGTCACTTTTAGTGACTTCTTTTGATTTGATTTAAATTTAGAGCAATTAGTGGTCAATAAACTCATTAAATACATTATACGACAAAAGGAGGCAAACATTGTATATAATAATAAAAGCGATTATTTATTATAAAACGCGTTAAATATTTATATATAAAGTGATATTAGTTTTGAATTAAAAACGTTTAGAAATTATTTATTTTCTTAAGGATTGGTTGAGAAGTGATTCGTCGAATCGGTAGAGGGTTTCGTCCCAAACCGCGGAACTGGTTCTCTGGGCATACCTCGGGTGCAGTGGCTTATTGGGGATCATCAGCTCAAACTCGACCTGAAATCTTTTGAGGAGCTCTTCGCCGGTTCCAAACACTCCTTTGACTTCTTTGAAGACAGCCCTTTGACTCTTATTGTACTGTTTGTGGAGGATTTCAACAAAGTGATGGCCGCGCGCCCAACTCGGGATCCGTTTACGAGGCTGTGTGTCGTCATCGGTGTCGTCGTCCGATTGGATTTCACTGATATCGTAGTTATCGTAATCGCGTGTTTTAGGCGGAGGCGTCATATCATAGGAAGAGACTTCGTTCGCCTCTTTATTCATAACATAAGTGCTGTTTCCCTCCACCCGACTCTCTGTCAACTCTTCGGATTTTTTTTTAGAGACTTTGTAGGTATTGTTTAAGTGTTGAGCCGTTTCTGAGGCACTCATTTTGGTGACCATTACTTTTGGCATTAGGTTTGTAACCGATTCTTGTTTTTTGATGAAAGAGTTGGCCACAGCTTTATGTTGAAGACTACTGTTGTGGTGTTGGATAATAGCGGCCATCTTTTCCTGTTCGCGGAGTCGTTCCCTCTCCTGTTCCTGTTTGCGTTCGAGCTCTTCCTGTCTTCGTTTCTGTTCCTCCAAGTCTTGCAATTCTTTGATTTGTTTGCGGCGTTCCATTTCTTGAACTCTTTTATTGTTTTCCTCCTGTCGTTTACGGATCTGTTCCTTCCGTTCTTCCATTCTTTTTCTGTCCAATTCTTCGCGTTTTTCCAATTCTTTTTTCAGTCTTTCGGTTTCCAACTGTTTTTGTCGTTCTCTGACTTCTGCGACTCTATTGACCTTTTCCTGAGACTTGATTTTCTTTTCGTTCACTTTCTCTTCCAAAAGGATTCGTCTCTTTTCGATGGCGCGCTTCTCCTTCTCCTGAGAGGCCAACAGTTTGGCCCTTCGCTCGTTCTCCGCCTCCTGTCTCCTCTTCATTGCGCTGTTAGTTAACGACTTGGTATCGGTTCTCTTCTGAATTCGAGAATGGGAACGGATTGAACGGTTGGAAGAGGTGCCGACCAAACGACTGGAAGTGGTTTCTCCACTACTCGTGACATTGGAATCCTTAATACGACTGCAACGAGAAGTGGTTTGAGGCGTCTTCTGACTCGAATCAGCGATTCGGGAAAGCATTCGGGTCTGGGCTCGAGTTGAGCGCGAATTTGTTTGAGGCGTAAAATAGAGAGACTTCTTGTGCTTCTCTTTTGCAGAACTGTTGAGTAATGTTCTACTGACCAAAGAATTGTTGGAAACGGTCTTCAAATTAGTCTTATTGTCGACCGCATCGTAAAACTCTTCTTTTTCAGCCTTTGGCGGACAGTCCTCGTCATCGGTGAGCCATTCATTTTCGGATTCATAGGATTTCTTTTCCTCTTTTTTCTCGTCTTCTCTTATCGACAATTCAGACATTAGTTCCGAAGCAGTGATCACTTTGTTGTCAAAGATTAGAATTTCGTTGACATTAATGTCTTTAATTATTTCGATCTTCTCTTCAATACTCTTGTTTTCTGTGACAATATCCATGTCTTGGACCAAATGGTTGGCATTAATCGTTTCTTCGATAACTACGGAACTCTCGTGGATTTCATGGACAGCGTGGGTAACGACAGTGGCCACAGATTGTGGCACTTCATTCACTTCCATTAGTTCGACAGTTGTGTCCAATTTAAGTGTCGACCGCTTCGACCTCTTACTGAATCTTCTGGGAGTGGCGACCGACACATCCCTTACCTTTACAGCGGTATGAGTCTTCTTACCGGCGGTGGAAGAGATCTTCCTTTTGCTGATCCGGCGGGAGGGCGTCCGAAGAACTCCAGTCTCGTTGTGGTCACTGTTTATGAGATAAGATTTTAAGAAATAATTAAAATGATATTCAGAGCAAAGAAAGCGTACCTCTGGAGGAATGCCGCCATTTGTTTGGCGCAATTGAAGATATATTCCTTGATCTCATCGTTGGCTTTATCCAAACCATTCTTCTCGTGTATCACTTTCTCTGTGGCGAAGACATTGATCCGATAATAATCGCCGTTCGTCTCAAAGGAACCCATTGTCCAACTATTAGAACCTAATGTCTTAAGAAAACAATTGCAATGTCTTAAGTGATCAATAGATTTAATGACAGTTAGGTTCGGGTCTTTTAAATCAATTTCAAGTGATCTCTACTTTGATGGATGAGTTAACACGAAATTAAATACTGGGTCTAAACAGAGCGCATCTGTGGCTCAATTCAAATGATCTGACAAACAATTGATTGAAATGACTCTAATAGACGGATATGTTTGGTATGATTGGTACTTGGTCATTAGGACTGGTCATAGGGACAGGTCATTGGTTCAAAGTTCAATTTGAGAAAAGGATTTTAAAGTACTTACAATAATTGTGACCAAATTTGGACAAAAATATTAACCTTTAAGTGGAGTAACTCTGAAGACAACAAACAGTTGATCTGAAATCGCGCCCAAAACTCAACATAAGAACCACTCATTAATAACGTTACCTTTTTTGTCAATATTTTGTGTCAGCCCTCAAACAATTAACAGAGAGTTGAAAAGGGAGTGTGAAAGATGTGAGCTTGCTCATTCCTACTTCATACTCATTCCTACTCAACGCTCAACTCTCATACAGATTAGATAAACTTGAAAACTGGTGTTGAAAAGAATTGATCTATCCTTGGTAGATGAGTGAATATGTTTTTATGAGCATTGAGCCCAGTCTAGCAGAGATATAACCAGTGTCATTCTATAATTTTAAGCGGTTACGCTTTTCAATATCTTTTTATGAGTATAGCAAAATATGTGTGTTCCAGGTTTTACCAAAAATTGTTATCTGAAATCTTCTTAGCTATAGATATTTTTGTTTGAGCTTGTCTAATTCGAAATCTAGAGTCAAAATAATCTGAAAAGCACTGTAGGAATCATCATGGTCTATATTTCTATAGAATGTCAACATATATAACCGTGAAATAGATAAGAATTGATGAGATGGAGTACCTCCGGGTGTCTGCCTTTTTGTATACGAATTAATGCATATCTGATAAGAATGAGACAAAACTCAATCATTTCAAAGGATGTATGGAATCGAGTGATGCGAAAGTAATCAGATTTGAAGGCGAACCGCGTGTCGGAGCACAGAATGTGTGCTCTGAATCACTGATTTAACGCACTCTTTCCTAACATTACAACCAAACACATTTGCTTACATAATGAATAGTAACATGGTCACTTCAAGTAAACAATATATTTACTGATTTTTAAGTTGGAATTTGGCTAAAAATGATGCAAAAGTTTCTTCATTTCTGGAAATGTTTGCATAAATTTTTGCATTTCATATGTGAATAACGGACTGAACTGATGGATGTCTTCCCTTATATAGTGCTTAGTCTGTAGTTTATCTCAAATCAGACGTAATAATCAACTATTTTTAATTCAAAGGCCTTCAGAAAAGTCCTATTTATGTGGTGTTGCGGTGGTCCTGATTGTGGGCAAATAGACAACAGAATACAGGAATTCCCGCGAGTGAGCGCTCACTACTGACTACTGACTACTGACTCGCTTTTTCTAAGCGAACTATTGCAGCGAAAGAGCTATGAATTTGTCCAAAACTGCGAACACTAAGACTCAGTGATGCGAACAATTGCCTTATTTGTTCCCTCATTAAATTGAAACCCTCGTCATTACCACAAAATATAACTCAATTTGCAGTTTTCCAATACTACCATATCCTTAGACAACAAGATTTATTCCAATTCACTTCACACCACTTCTCTCTCTCTCTCTCTCTCTCTCTCTCTCTCTCTCTCTCTCTCCTCATCTTTGAAAGTCTAATCTTAAATTCAATATCGGAAAGAATTTTGCGTTTAGTATAAAGAATTTGATTCTTATGATTGCGGTGTTTGTGAGCATTAATCTGACGACAAAATAATAAAATCATAATTTCTTTAATTCTTGTATTTCGCCAATTGTTAAGACTATTCATAAAAGCCATTGAATTGTTATTAAAGCGAACATAGATTTGAATAGTCGTGAATTCATTCACTTCATTAGATGTTTTGATTTCAATTGAAGCGAAACTCATTTGATTTCAATAAATACCAAATCATAGACTCAGTGATAAAAGAGACTAATTGTGCGAAGAGTCGACTGACAGTGATTTTGGGCAAACATAATGTCTTTTATAATAATTTCTTCTATTCTAATAAATTCTAATGAAAAGCGTCTCTTTCATCGAGTTTTATGATCCTGCGTCTGATCTACAAATCTAACAAGTTGTAAGTTATAAAGATATGCACGTGCAAAATTTCCTGGAACAAGATCAAAGCCAAGGTTAAATCATTTGGTGATCTATTAAGTGACATTCATTAAGAAAGTATATGTTAAAAGATTTGCCAAATTAAAACAGTTGCTAGATGCATGACAAAGTGATAATAAAGTGCCCACCCCTTAAATTTATCTTGTTCAAAACGTGGCAAAATTCAGTGTCTTTTTGAATTGTTTGCATTAAGAATAACTCAGTTTAATTAACCTGGTTAAGTTAACCAGTTATAAAACTAATGTCAATGCTATTGAATGAAAACTTTGTGTATGTGAACGATATTGGGAAAAATTAATCTAGTACAGAAATCCAGTAGAAATTGTAAGCTATTACAAGATTCATAAATGACTGAAAACATTGAAAATATGGACTTTATTTGAATAAACGATTTGATTAAATAATTAAATGGAGTGAATCACTGAATACTGAGCTCTGATTATTTGATAACAACTGTTATTAGCGATTGAGAGAAAAAAAAGTAATAGTTTTCAATGTTTTCTGTTCTCTATTGAAGTGAAAGCAAATCAAAGCCGTTGAACATAGAGTTGTATTGACATAAAAGACTAACCAAAGGTATAATCGAATTGAAGTGAAAACTCAGATCATTAGTTATGTCCACAAAAATGCTGAGCACCGGCTCTTGTTGTACAACAATAATATAATTCAATTTATTTTATGATAATATACGAACAGTTGATTGGCTGAGAAGGAGCACAGAGCGAACGTAGGGCCACATCCACTCCATGATCTCGGATACCATCCCTTGCTATGATTGTTAGTGAGGAGAGTATGGAAAACGTCAAACAAATGGGATGTTCTCTCCTTTCCTGAGTGAATGGGAAAGAGAGTGAGAGCGCAATATGTGTTGTGATAACATCTTATCGGACTAATAGTTGGCACAACAGAAGAGCCCGACAAATGTCAAACAAGAAGAATGTGAAGCAATTGTAAACTGATCCGATTATTTACTCAATACCTGCACTCAGTCTGTGCTCTCCTTCTTTTGTTATCTATGATACGTTCGGAGCGCTTCCTATTAAAACAATTATCACTGAATACCTGTGATTCGGAGTGTACTTCACCGGCGTCTTCTCAGCACAGTTTGCTCTCCAGTCCCAATAAGTCGCCCCCATGTCTCATAGAAAAGGTCAGTTCATTTCATTTCGTATATTTTATCTCAATTCAAATGATGAGATCTTGGTGTAAAAATGATCGAGTTATCAGATTTAATCTAACCTAGTCAGTTTAATCGACTCATTTATGTTCAGGATATGATTAAAATGGGGGAAAACATAGGATTTCTTTTAACATCTCATCTAAAGGTTACTCCAATTATAGCATTTCGTTGGTGTGAGTATGGATTGAGCATGGTTAACTGTTGATTGTGTGGATAAGTAAATCAAAATATAAAATCACATTCAAATATAATTTCTATGATTTTCAATATCCACCTAATTTGCAAATGAGATAAAACATATTTCAGATGTATAACAATGCAAAAAAAGCATCTAGTTTGAAACTTATTAGCATGTAAATTCAAGATCATTTCATCAAAAAGAGTAGAGATGAAGAAAATGTTCAAAAGATGTTTCGTAAAGCAATTGATTATTAAATTAATGAATAGTTTATTGTATTTCACGAAACCTAAACATAAACTTCTTATGATTTTTAGCAAATATGTGAAATGACACTCACTTTTGAAACGTGAAATCCATCATGGTTAATTGTATGACTTACAGATTGTTTCATATTCAGCCACTCTTCTGTGCTATATTGACTCTAAAATTTAGCAAGATGATAAAAAAAATGCTAGGTGATTTCGCGCTATACTCGTCTATCTTTGGTTTAATGTTATTTATTTCTAATATTATGAATAGACTTAAAAAGACTAAACTATGCCAAAAGTGGTACCACTTTTTTGAGCGCTCTTTGGAGTGACATATGTTTGACTACTTTCTAATAGGAATGCAATGAAAATAATTTATACGAAACACAGAATTATATTTTTGTCACTTTTATGTTCACTATGTTTAGCAGTCATTCACTTAAAGCCTATTCAATGATTTGATCCATAATTCTATTAAAAGCTTTAAGAATAAGCGTTGTGTTCGACAATACAAATACGTGTTCTCTCTCTCTCTCTCTCTCTCTCTCTCTCTCTCTCTCTCTCTCTCTCTCTCTCTCTCTCTCTCTCTCTCTCCCAACTTTCATTGACTCACTCATCCCTCCTTCCCATCAATTCTCACAGTTAGACAATTGGATAAAAGGTCGAAAGATTAGTCCCTTTGGCCTAATAAGCAAGAAGTTGCAAGATCAAAATCTGTTAGACTAAACAAATAGATTATATTCTGTTTGACTTAATTAGAAATAGAGTTCTCTGATTAGAAGATTAAACATAAGTTTTGTTAATAAATTCGTGTTAAGTATGGCTTCGGTAGCGGAGAGCCTAACCTCCAGAGGAGAACAGTGTAAATGTCTTGTAGTGTGTGTTGTCTATTGTCTGGTGGCTGTTGTAGTGCTGTGCAGTTCAGTGAGTGCTCAGTCGTCTCACACTTCATCATTTTGTCGTTTTCTCTATTGTCATCTGTCAAGTGGACCAACAGTTACAATAGACAGCGCCTGGTGTTGTGTAGAGTAGTGCCTCTTCGAGGGGTTGCCAGAAAGGGCTGGTCGTTGTGTTGGAATATTGCTTTCCCCTGTGGCTGTGCTTTTATTTTTAATGCCATTGAAAGCTACTGTCAAATGTTGTGGACCTGAAACACACTTTTCTTTTGGAAGAATAGTCTGTTGCAGACTCTCTGGCCATCGCTAGTATGCCTGGCCTACAGTTCCCTCGCCGAGAGTGAGTGCGATGGTTGCCTTTTCACGCTTCCTTTGTGTTAGAATGTGGACGGGTATAGCTCTGGACGGGTATGGCTCTGGTATAACAAATTGCAGTATTGACTGCATCTAAAAGTGTATATATTTTTCAAGTATTCTATTGAATATCTTTTGCAGTGCTTTATATTCTTTGCCTTTTTATTAACTCTAGACTTGTAGTAAACGTTTCCAGTGTTGTGGTGTTCACAACATTTTCAGACTAATATTCCTCTTTCAGAACATAAGGTGTTTCTCACTCTATGTGTGTATCCTTTGGAGTCCTTTGGAGTCCTTTGGAGTCCAATGAGTCCAACATTTTTCTCACTCATTCTCTAAAACCTCAAAGTATTGGACTCGAAGTGAATTCTATTTTTTAGTTTTCGACAAAAACTCTATTCTGATGTCAACAATCTTTAGATACGATTTTGATCAGCTCTTTGTCAACCGACACATAACAGTCTGACTTTTGACGCGACACTTATTCACCGAATTTCGCTTAAAATACAATGAAATGAGATTTAAATCCCTCTTTACTCGTAAAGAGTGAATATCACTATTATTTTGGTCCACAAAATCTATTTATTCACTGACAACAGAATTCTGTTTATATACTCAAAACGAATATTCAGATGAACTGCAATCAGATAAGAAGTTTGCGAAACCATCGATAGAATTGAGTGAATACTCAGATTCTCTCCAAAAGATTGCGATTAAGAAAACATTTTTTGAATGACTGAAAATGAAAACAGTTTTTGTGAAATGATTTAGCGATTGGGTTAACCACTGAGACAATAATTTATCAAAAGTGACCCAATGCTCACTCTATGCTCACCACTATTGAAGCGGTTGTCGCACAGAATAGAGTATCGGTTAATACAAAAGATTAGGGCTATGTTAACATGTATTGTATGACCAGACTCTATGTCTGCCGCGAGACGACTGTTCACTACCTCCTAAAGGCTATGATTTGCAGTCAAACAAACAAAAAGAATACTCGACTTGAGTTGCTTTTCAATGCTGTCAATGGTCTGAGTGTTGATACCAATGATGGCAACAATCACTGACTTAACTCACATTAACCTCTGCTGACCGTCATTTCCAAATCTTCTATCAATGAATCTGTACTTAGTTTGTGGTTCTTATTCACTGCAGATATGTTATGGCTGTCGCTCATCGTTGGCCACATCGCCGATAATAGCGTCGGTTTCTGGTCATCATCAGTGGCACATCAACTGCTTGAGGTCTGTCTCTAACTTTCCGCAGATCTTTCATTTGTGGAAACTTTTCAGTGGAATAAGTATTGATTTTGTTGATCAGGTGCTCAGAATGTGATCAATCCTTAAGCCATTGCCGTTCGTGTTATTTGAAAAATGGTCGCATTTATTGTAAAAACGATTACATAAAACTAATTAACCAACCGATCAAATGCTCCAAATGTTACCGACAGATATCAGCCTCAGATTGGGTAAGACAGGCATTTCCTCTCTTTATCTTCTATGCTATATTCAGCAAGAAATGCTCAGTGTCAATTTTTAGTTTGAATGAAATAAGAATTTTAGGACTTACTTGTCCTTCAGGTGCGAAGAGCCGGTTCTCATGTCTACCATTTAGCCTGTTTTGCTTGTGATTTATGTCAGCGCCAGTTAAGCACTGGTGAACAGTTCACTATCGATAACCAGTCAAATGAGAGCAAACTTCTCTGTAAACTACACTTTGGAATAACAAACGAAGGTATTAACCATTTCTCTAATTACTTGATATTCGGTTAACTTTCAAAACGTTGATCCGATTGAAGGCGAATCACAGGACGCGTCCGTCTGTAGCGATGAATCCATTTCTACGCCGACTAACAAATCTTTATCCAAAACAAAGAGAGTTCGGACGACATTTACTGAGGAACAGTTGTCTGTACTTCAGGCCAACTTCCAGTTGGACTCTAACCCAGACGGACAGGATTTAGAAAGAATCGCAGCCCTGACCGGCCTCTCAAAGCGTGTGACACAAGTCTGGTTCCAGAATTCTCGCGCCCGACAGAAGAAATACTTGAATAAGAGCCGGTGCGCTAACAACTGGTCTACTGGCAGTGATGTGCATCCATCGACTAATATGGATACAAACTGGTCATTAGGGGATTCCAACGCCAGTCAGTGCTCAGACGAACATTCCTCGCCGTCGCCCATCATTTGATTAACACAAACACATCGACTGAAACATTCATTTAATTGAATATCGATTCCATTCCATCACAACTTCACTGAGTTTTCTTCTGATTATTAGATCCAGAGTTAGATTCTATCGATTATTTAAATAATTATTTTTTATTTTTAGATATGTTTTAATTTGTTGTTCAGTATTATAATTATTAACAAATATTAATATAAATATTGTATAAAATTCTTTATAATATTTTCAGTTATAAATAAATTCTTAGGAATTGAAGACTTTTATTGAAAAACAAATTGAAAGCAAAGCCTATAGAATAGGTTCGAGGTTTCAATAGACTACCGGTGCTCACAATTCTGGGTTTCGAGGCCTATATGTTCTCTATATTATACACACATTGCGTAAGCATTGGAATAGTGTTTTGGAAATCACAATAATTTTTGGAATAATTGAAATCAAGCCAAACAACGTAGAAAATTAAATGCTCTAGCTATATTTCAGATTAACATATCCTGATTAACGGATTTTTTATGAAATATATCTCTGGAAAGTGAATTAAATCGAAGAATATGAATAAAAAGTAGCTTGCTCCTCATCTTAACAGGGTATAATGAATTTGATACATTTGTAAACATGACAAATATCTATCAACAGATCAGTTGTTTTCTTAATTGATTTAAAAGTTAGGGAAAAGTGAAGTAAAAGACCGTCGAATATATCGACAGCTTTTGATTGAATTAAACGCAAAAAAGTATTAAAAGAGAGAATAAAAATCTGATTTCAAATGAAATGTTATATAATATTAGATTTGATTATTTGGTCTCTCAATGAATAGCTGTGTATTTGTGAGCCTCGGATCCGCCGAATGGAATAAATTGGTGTAACGGGACGTAACTCAAGGAGAGGGAGAAGAGAAGCTGTGCTGTTGTGTCGCCCATTGGCAGAGTTCCGCTCTGTTGGCCTTTAGCCTCAAATCCAATTATAAGTTTGGTTTTTGGGCTCTATTTTCACAGTTCTCGCAAAGAGTCACAAATTTCTGACAACTTTCACAGTATGTTGTGTTCAGTCATGTCGTTCCCTTTGGACCAGTGCTCGGGTGGCGATCACTCGCAAAGAAGTGATGCTCTAAACTTTTGGAAGTCAGTCACTGTCTCTTTGGCTGACTTCCCAGCGCTCACAGAATTGTCTTCCGTCGCACTCAGTTATCAGGTTTGCCGATCGTGTGGAACGGATCAGAGAAAAGTTAGTCTAACTGTTGGCTACACAACAGAAACACAAAATTCAATATAAGACTAATAATACTCTAACCATAAGACGAGTCACACGAGAGAAGACATTCAACGATTCACTTCTCCGCTGGAAATCATTTTATCTCACTTTTAGCTCTTATTCTCGTTGACATACATTACAAATGACATACTGTTTAAGACATCTTCATCTTCACTCTCGATTAGACCTATTCTGAGACCTTTGTTTCATAAGAATAGTTATTCTTAAAAACCTTGAGAATAATTATAAGGTTTTATTAAATAAATAAAATTAATAATTAAATAATTATTTTTGTTTAACTAAATTATCTGAAGTTTAAGTAATTTAAGTTCAAAAGTATTTTAATTATTTGAAATATTCGTGAGTTTTGATTAAAAAACTGTTGATTTGAGTGCTTTAAAGCAGAGGACAATATGACAGAGAGTAGTGTTATTGACATCAGAATCGATGTCGAACCGTATGAAAGAGTCGATCAAATCAGTGACAACAGAAGTCAATGTGAAAGGAGCACAGGTTTGGCTCAATCGGTGACTCACAATACGATTTGCTCTCAATTTCCTTCAATAAACTCAACACCGGGTCTAATAAATGTGCGGCAAAATGAAAGGCCGAACGCAAACGAGTGCTCTAATCATTATTCTATGAATCAGACTGATTGCCACAAAAGCCGGACCACAGCCACCATTGTATCGTCTGTGCGCTCGAAGTCGGCTCCACTCAAAAGCAGTGATTGTGTAAAACAGCAAAAAAGAAGTCGACATAACTTTGATGGCAAACAAACTGATATATTGGAAGCAATTTTCCAGAATCGCACGCATTATCCGGACGGACATACCATCGATCGTTTGGCCGAACAGTTCACTACTCCCGTCAATAAAATTCAGATTTGGTTCCAGAATAGAAGGGCTAAATTCAGGAGGACTTTCACCGCACATACATATCAACGATTCCGTTGATTGGAAATCAATTTTAAACATTTCAAGTGATTAAGAAATGTGTTCTAGGACATTGTTCAATAATAAATTCGAAATTGAATCAGGGATTAGGCCTTAAAGTCAATAATAATAATTATTGTGAGAAAACTATAAAACTACTGAATTGTCAAATAAGAGGGTAAAATTAAACAATATGATCTTGATAATTTTTGTCACTCAGTAAAAATTGAAACAAAGACTTAATACAAACAAATCGCGCGAACCCTACAAATGAATGGAAAATCGTTTTCGCTTACAATTTGAAAGTTTTGTATTTAAGCCAATTATGAATTTGTTAGACGAGAGACAGCCTGAAGAGGAATGGGTAGACCCCCTGCCCCGCGATCTCCTATTGTACACACTCTCAGTGCTTATAGTTCTTCAAACATTTGTAATTCTGTACCAAATCTCACAAATAGTTGGCTCACTGTTTGCCACATATGTCTACCCCTCGTATGTCGTCTTTGAATCTAAGGACGAGATCGAACAGAATAAAGAAGTCGAGGACTACTTTTCATACCAAATATGTGATATAATCCTCGAGTAAGTGATTCCTATTCACAATAAATGTCTGTTTTTGCGGATATTTTTGTGAATAAATAAGAGTTTTATTGAATTTAAAGCAATATTTGAACAGAATTCTCAAAGTTGTGATCCTTGGCTTCCTATTAATCTATGCAATGGATGTGTTTGAGAGCCAATTGCCTGTAATTATGTTAACAATTCTCCACATATTCGCGGTCTTCGCCACTATTATAACGACTCCGATGTATAACAGGAATAGCGCCCAAAAAACAGTTTACGATCAGATAGAAGACTATTCACTCATTTTTGTCATCTTTTGGCAAATATTAGTCTCGATTTTGTTGGTCTATATTCTTGGCAACAATGGCTACAAATATTTTATAGACATATATAAAGACTTGAATTAATTTCTATGAAAAACCAATTTTATTCAAATTTCATTCGATTTCGATATTTAAATGAACTTAAATTTTGTATATATTTCCACAAATGGGTTGTTTATGATTGCATTTAAACAATAAAACTGATTAAAGCAATGATTAATTGTTAAGCGAAGCCATAAAAAGAAGAAAGTAATAGGAATTCAATAATTTAAGGATTCAGTCATTGTTTGGATAAAACTTGGATTCAATAGAAACGAGAAATGCATTTAAGGAATAAATTTATGTCTTTTTATAAATCGATAATAAAATTACATTTTTTGATAAATTATAACAAATAAGTAATAAATTTACTAAAATTGAGGGAAAGGTAGTCAACAGTTGTGATCATTTGATGGCAGCGTTTTTCATTGATTTACATGTTATCAGACCTCTTGTGGTGACCAAAGGGTTGGACTGCCATTCGGCGAGACATCGATGCGATGTTTTTAAGTCGATTTGAAGTTTTTCCCAAATCTTTTTCTTTGGGTTCAACTGTTCGGCCGGATCTGAACCCGAATATCCCTCGACAAAGACTCGCTCTCCCGGCTGACTACCCGTTGGCGGGTTTAGGGGCTCCACCTGTCGGGGCTCATCAACGGAAGCGCACAGAATCATGCCTTTGGACTCAATTCCTCTCATTTTTGCGGGTTTAAGGTTAGTCAAGACGACCACATTTCTACCCAAAAGATCTTCTTTAGGAACTACTTGAGCTAAACCACTGACCACTGTTCGGGGACCGGACTCTTCTCCCAATTCAATTTTAGAAACATAGAGTGAGTCTGCGTCCGGGTGCTGACCAAAAACACTTTTAGTTTCTTAAGTTTAATAATGGAATCAAATGAGACAAACCTTTTCTATTTCGACGATCCGTCCGACTCTCATATCAAGAAGAGAAGGGTTTATATCATTTGTGTCGGCGCTCACTATTTTGCCCTCTATTTGGATAAAAGTTTAAAATAGAGTTAAATATATAGAAATTAAGTGATAATTGTCTAAAAACTTATCCTTACTTTTATTTAGGGGCGGATATGCACTGTCTGTCAGTTTCTTTAGTTTTGGATCTTTGAATATCTCTCGAATTGGTTCTAATAATTGGTTCAAATACTTTTCAACGGCTGCCTTCAGATCTCCCGGATGTAAGTTCTGTCAAAAAGATACCAATTGTAAGAACAGAATAATAAAAGTGATTAAGAGTCGAACCATTTGAGTAAAATCTGTTTCAAGTGTTTGATAGTCTGTGTAAGTGATGTCTCCGCCGTTGTTCTCCTTTCTCTTGATTACAAAGGAGTCGAACAGAGAAAAGATAACGTGTTTGACAAACGCCAGAACCCCGTTGTCCTCTACTTTTCCGGGTTCACAGAAGGCGCGCTTCAACTTCTTTTTGACCACTTCTGGTGAGTCTAACAAATCTATTTTGGAGTCCTCTTCGGATGAACTCATTTTACCGCCGGACAGACCCGGAACTAAAGCGACAGAAGAAGTGAGTCATTTGTTTGAGAGGAGTAATCAAATACCCATTGGATTCATGAGATGTATTCGTTTAGTGTAACCCAATTGAGGCAAATATTTTTCGGCAAATGTGAAGATCTTTCTCTGGTCTACGCCTCCGAACTGCGCGTCAACTTTGAGATATTCTTCGTCCAGAGCCTAACCATTGGTTTAAGACAAACATAACAAAAATGACATCATTTACACGAAAAATGTGATTACAATCAATCAGTTAATAGGAGTTTAGGCAGTTCTGAAGGACATTCAAACTTTGGGTAAATCCTTAAAGTGGATGACATTGACATTAAATGCCATTCGAAGGCAATACTAATCTATTTATTGAGACATTTAGTGCTGAGAAAGGGTTTGAATTTTAAATAAATTAATCGATTGTTATCTGTCTATCATTTACTCAAAGATTAAATTCATTAAAAATAATAAAATGGAAACAAATTTCGAGTTTTAAAGAAATGATTGAATACCTGAAGTCCCGGATAGAGGAGAGAACTGATCAACGGGTGGTCCACTTGTTTGACGACTTCGGCGCCGGCTTTCTTGGCGTCGTGTTCGGTGACCATCGATGACAGCCGGTAGACATCGAGTGTGAACTCACGGCTGAGCTGATAGTCGGTTCCCTTAACAAACTTGAGTTTATCGATGGGAACACCGATTGATGTGAGCATCGCTTTGATGACAGTCTCGTAGTACTGAGTCCTGAGTTCTAACAGATCCCAACTGCTCTTCATATTGTCTAAGTATGCGTGAAGATTGGCGAACAGGACACACACCTCTGACCCGGCGTTCAGGAAGTCCGCGATTTTACACATCGGCACAAAGTATGCCACATGGGGTCGGCCGGTAGTGGCCGTTCCCCAGTATATCTTCACATCGCGTGAGTCGAGAACCTCTTTGAGCCGATCCTCGCCCAACACTTCCTATAAATTAATTCAAATTAAAATCAATCGGAAACAAGTCGTCAGACAATATGTTCGGAACCGAAAACTTTTCGTTAATTCTTAAGACAATTGAAGATAATTTTGTGGAATACCTGAAGATTGCGTTTAATTAGATTCAACTTCTGGTCGGCTTTCATGTGGTTATCGGTCGTTATCTCAGAATTACTTCCGTTAAGATTAACACAATTTAGAGACTTTTCAATATTGTTTTGGTTCGCCATTTGATTACCGAAACAAATGCTCGAAATCAGTGAAAATAGAGCTCAGAATCAATTGAATTGAATGACGAAAGTCTACGACACGTTTCACAATACGATTGTATTAATGGATAACAAATGGTATTAAATATTAAGTGAATTACAAAACAATAATTGCAGTCAATGTGTGACTCAATTCAGACTCAATTCAAAGCAAACCAAACGCTGTCCTAATTCTCAACGCAATACTCGTGTTATGTCTTCACAACAATTACGTCAACAAAAACAAACTCTTCGGAAGTGATGTAAACAATAGAGTTGTTGACAACAACTCTGCTATCAATTCAATTGTCACCGATTTTGGGACAACTCTTCGACCTATTCCTCGACTTCTCATTCATTTTTTAAAAATATTTATTCAAATGAAAGCAAAAATCCATTGAAAAGACTAATTGAATACAAATAAATGATTTATTTATTATATGAAAAATAATTTTAAATTTAAAATCCATTCAATGATTGGCGGAAAATATGAAACAAAAACAGGATTAGAGTTAAACAAAATGATTGATTGAATGTTAGGCCATATAAATGAAAAGACCGATATTGTCGTCATCTCTTCGCATGTATTTGTGTTCAATCAACCATTCGATCTGTTCTTTGATCATCTTCTTGGAGGGCAGAAACATATTCTTCAGGATCTCTACCAATTCTGTCTGGAGCTGAGCGTTTGTGATCCGTTTCCTCATTTTCATGATCTTAACGATGGCCTCCTGTGTCCGCAAAATTCTCAACTGAACTATACTTTCGTTGTCCTCTTCGCGGCACTTCTCTGTCGCCAACTGCAACCTTCCGATTAGATTCACTTTTCCCCTCTTCTGAGGCCTTCCGTTCTTTCTATTAAATCAATTAAAATCACAAATAATTAAAAAAAGTCTTAAATAAAAGTCAGAGAAACAAATGTAAAACAATTGGGAATCAGTTGTGACTCACATAACAGCGAACTCTTGGTTTATGGAAAACAAAGTGCTGTCGTCGAAGTCTTTCATAGACTTTGGATCGTTTTCGCAGAGAATTACCTGACGTTTCAGTTTAGGAAATGCTATTAAAGACTGAAAAGAGAGAAAAATTAAAAACCGATCGAAAAAATGGTCAGAAGAGGACAAACCCATAGTGTTTTTCTGAGCTCTGGGTCGGGAAGTTCTGTCGCTAACCGAAGGTTTTCGAAACTAATTCTGTCGAAAGGCCTCTCATTCCAGACGAAGAGGACCGCCATTTGAAAGGTGGTGACATCCAAATCAAATTTTCCAAAATTATTACTAAAAGTCAACTAAAAAGAGACAAACATTTAGTCAAAAGAAACCCTAAAATGAGTGAAATGACTGACTGTTCCGTTAGACATGTGGTGATACCACTGAAGTTTGCGGCCGTTGTGTTGTTTGCGGTAAAACTCTTCCACTTCTGGTATAATGTCCTCCATTTCGATGGGAAGGGAGACCTGTACCCGTTCTGAGCCCCGGGCCCAGGCACCGGCATTCAGTATCTTTATGTTTATAGAATCGGCCAAATTCTCGTGACTCAGACGCACAGAATTCTTGAACTGTTGGTTGAGGTCTTCGCTAACTTTGATGTCTTGGAACATCCTTGCTAACTTATTAACGTATTCGGCGGGCATTCCCACATCCCTGAGCCACTCAACCATATTCTCTTCCTTCTCGCTGTCGGCTGACGAGTCGAGAATCAGTCTTCGGGTGAGGTGTGCCTTATGGTACCGCATAAACACGTCCTTATTTTGGACGTATTTCAAGACAAGTAACTATTGATTCCCAAAACAATTCATTAAATTTCTGTAATTTCGTTGTTTCTCAAAATACTGACCACTTCTCTAAGTTTGGCCTCAATTTCATCTGAGGTTAGTTTACGGCTGAGGGGTGTCTTCCTGAGCAACATATCACAGTAATTGGCCAAAAGCTCGGGACAGCGCGACTCGGGCTGTACTTTAGTTGAGTTGTTGGCTGTACTGGAGTTTCAAAGTTCAAAATTATAGACAAATTCAATGAATCGGATAATAAAGAAATACTTCTTCTGTCGCGTCGGGAGTTCTAATTTGAAGACAGAGGTGTCGTTCACTACTTGTTTAAAGGCCTGTAATCGAGAGCTCAGTGAATGAGTGGATCAAATAGAAGGGAATAATTACTTTGTCTCTGGAGGTGAGAAAGCGGGGGTCGTCGTTGAAGGCCTCTTTGACTAGAAGACTGAACCGTTGGAACAGTTCCAACAGCTGTTCGATATATTTCTCTGAGTCTTGTGTTATAATCTCTGCTGAAGCTATCATATCAGCCAATCCCTGATCTATAATATGATTCTCCAAGAACTGGAGCATAGGAGCGATGCCGTCGGGCACCCGATCCAATAAACGGAACATTAGCTGCAATTCTGAATAAGTATTTTTGTGAGAACCGAATCACAAGAATCGGGAAATAACTGACTTTTAGTGTCATTGAATTTAATCATTTGCGGACATTCGGCGATAATTATGTCTTTGAATGCAGTGATCAACACTTTTACACAACAATCCAAGAGCTGAACAAAAGACACGAATGAGAGACAAGTCTTTTAAGAGAATTAAGTGAATTACTAACCGCCTGAACAGAACCAGAATATGACTCTAAATAACGGGAAGCCCTCTGTTCTTCTTCGACGAGTTTGAGGTCCGCCCAATACATGTAATTTTGGACACCATTGGCGTCCAGATATTCGGGAGCTTTTGTTCGATAGAAGGCTTCGGTGGCCTCGAGGTAAGCCTTTTCGAAGTTTTCTCTATAGATCTGTAGTCTGTCCGTAGAGTTTGAGCACAGGTTTACATAAGATTCTCGAACGCCAATCACGAGTTGCGAATCAAAGGCCTCTCCATTGCGTTCGGAGTGGACTAATTTCATGGCACTGTTCTGTAGTCTGTGTTTGATATTCGAGAATATGCTATTATTCCAGCTGTCGAGCATAAGCTAGATCATTTTAATGCATTCGAGTCAATATCAGCAGACAATTGATTTCAAATAATGGATACCTTTCTAACGATACTCTCCTCAGTGTTGCCCTTCTTTTGTGTGTTATTAGTCGGGGGTTTGTTGAGTAATGCCTGTTCTAACTGATGGAAAGGCATCGGAAGATAAGAACACTGACTGAAAAACTTTTTCCAGGAGCTTATGTATGCTTTGAGGAGCGCCTGATCTTCCTGGTGCTGCATCACTACCTGTTTTATGGATTGACGATAAATCAAATGAACTCATTTTGGATATTCTTTGAGATAAAGAGCACTTCGTTCTCAGCTCTTAAGACATTTGCCTCAACTGATCAATAATTTAAAGATTTTTGTTTAGATATTCTTTAGGGAAAAGTTTTAATAAATTGAAGAAAATTAATATAAATTTAATAAAAATGTTTAGATAAACGACTTTTTCCTCTAATAAGAAGTCAATTCCCTTGCAATGAATTTCAAGGACAGAGTATTCACTCATTTTTGAGCCTTAAGTTCATCAAAAGCTAAACATAGACTCCGAAGGGATGGCAATAAATAGAAACCAGTTTTTCTCAAAACTGTCAAATCATTGACTCAATTATTTTAGGATTGATTCCAACACAAATGAGAGGAACGGGAGGAAAGTCACACAATTAATGGAATAATTCAGTCACCTATCGATTCGCAGATAAGAAGAGGTTTTAACAAATTCATTGAAAAACTGATAAATCAGTTGCCATTTGACAGCTATTATTCCAATCGAGTTAATGAACTTAAATCCAAAGCAAATAAATTCAAATTGTCTTCGATTACTTCGATTACTCCCAGAGATTAACACTATTTTTGCTTTTTTTAGTTTAAAATAATAAAAATAATGAAAAATAAAAAACCAGTGATTAAAGTGTAATGAACTCAAAGAATAGCAGAAATTGTTTCAAATGTCAGATAATTAGTTTCAAAGGGAATAAACCCAACATTTTTAGAGTCATTTGATTATCAAATCGGATAAAAAATTTTATGCCTTTAATGAAAGAGTTGTTACGAAAATAGTCTTCAATTTGAAGACAAAACAAATGGCTTTAAATGGATTTAAATTAACGAATAATTGAGAAAAAGCTCACAATTTGTGCGAAATGAATGAAATCGAGGATATCTTCCCTCAGGTTTGAGTGCAATTTGATGGCACCCTTTTCGTCCCAAAGACACACCGAATGCACGTTCCTATCGGTGGACAAACAGACCGTTATCTCACCGAAAATTGGACACATATGAGCGATCAAAGAGCGAGCACATACCAGAATAACTCCTGCCATTGGCCCCGAGTGACCGACTCTTGTCGAAGGAGTTTGAGGATAACGGGTCTCATTTTGGGCCAAATGTCTTCGAACTGAAGCGAACCCTTTTCCTGAGGCACACAAACACATCATTTAATTTGAATTTGATTTGAATTTAAATACAAATTAATAATTACTTTAAACATAAGAGAATTGTTTGACATCTTTATTGCTCTTCACATAAAACTCGGTCTTTATTTACAATAAATAGTTTACAACTGAATGACAATCACTTCAATACTTAATTAGAGTTTTGTTTATTTATTTACACAAATTATTTCATTAATTAATTAAAATTTAATTAAATTACTAAACAATGAAAACAAAGTATTGAGTCGTTTGTTGTCTGACTCTCTGACTGTCCATCACTTCATTCACTCGTTTGAACATCAATTCAATGAGAAAACCCATAACTCTCCACAAAGTCCGTTACCAGAGTGAGGGCAGAGGCAGTCACAAAGGGGACGGAATATTTCTCCCCGACTCAACTTGACTTTTATCAATCAACCTTGGTAAACAAAAATACCTTGAACTCTTATTGATAATCTATTTTCACTTGAGATTTAACTGATTAAGGGCACAATTTTCGATTAATTATACCAGGATTCACTCATCTATTAGTAACAATCTATCTAGTTTATCTAAAAAATATGAACTAGATCGTTTGTATTGAGTAACACCTATTCTGAACTATTCTTCAAAAACATTCCTTCAAATGTGAATCAAAGAAGACATGCATTGAAAGTGTGGGCAAAAGAGGTGTTAGTGTTGAGGACATACATGTCTTCTCTCAGGGGTTCTCCAAAACGGGTTTATTATTGAGTTTTTAAACTTTTTGAACAAATGAGACAAACATTGCGTCTATTTATGAGTGAACTCTGTTTTCGTAGATTTTTAAAAATCAAATCATATTTTGTTTTCAATTAATTATCGTTAAGACTGACTCTCAGATCAATTTATTTTCCAATTTTAAAACCAAAATCAATTTCAAATGATATTTAACCACTGCTTCAGATTCTAATCCATGATAATTGATGGCAAATAACTGCGGAAGAATCGAAAAGTCGTTGTCTTATGCTATTCATCGGGTTTCCAGTTATTCTTCAAAATATCCGCCAAAGTATTGAAACAATTGTCACCCAAATGACGAAAATCTAACCTTTTGTTGACTTTCAGTAATATTCTTGAAGACAACCCAAATGACTGGTCTTCGCGATGGTGTTCCGACACATTCATCACTCCTCAGGTGAGTTATCTTAAATGTTTGCCACAAACCAACCGATTCTAAGCATTAAATTTTTGTCACAGTATTTGATACTTAAACTGATTCGGGCGGCGATTGTCACCGAAATCCGTTTCGGGAAATACAAGAAAAACCATTTATGTAATATCAAAAGGTTTAAAGTGTTCGGCGGTCTCACCGAAGAATCAATGATAGAACTGCTCGACGATTGTCTCAACAATGACTCAATTCCGGAGACGTTTCGACTCAAACATCAGGTTATGGGAAACGACTTTCCCTGTCGTTACATAAAGATAGCGCCCCTCCAGTCGTGGCGCCCGAACTTCAATTTCAGTATTTGGTTCGTTGAGCTCAAGGGCTTCGATGACTGCACTCTAGTCAAAGATGGCATCAAATGGTTGAATGAATTCCAACAGAGAGAAGCCATTCGTTTATGTCTTAAGCATTTGCGGCAAAAAAACTATTGCGAAGCCTTCGAGTCATTACAAAAGCGAACTAAAGTCCAATTAGAGGACGAATTACTCACAAAACTTCACAAAACCCTTGTATTTGACGCAGACTTCCAGTTCTGCGAACACCTCTTGGAAGAGGCCTCCAATAAGCAGCTCTTCAACAGCTATATTAGAAAACAAGACTATAAACCGATTTGGAAACGAATTATACCGACGCCTAAGAGTCAAAGGCCAGGAATGAGAGGCGGACACCAAATGTGTATCGACTCCTTTGGAGAAACTATTTATCTGTTCGGCGGTTGGGACGGAACCCAAGACTTGTCAGACTTGTGGTCATACGATATCGGAACGGGTCAGTGGAGTTGCATATCAAGAGACACTTCCCTGGAAGGGGGTCCCTCTGCCCGTTCCT
The DNA here is from genome assembly GCA_034698165.1 of Punctoribates punctum. Classification (NCBI taxonomy): domain Eukaryota; kingdom Metazoa; phylum Arthropoda; class Arachnida; order Sarcoptiformes; family Punctoribatidae; genus Punctoribates; species Punctoribates punctum. The sequence goes on along the minus strand of JAQGBD010000276.1, from coordinate 1,714 downwards.
GTCATAAGATGTGTTTGGATCCAATCAGGAAAAAGATCTACACTTTGGGCCGATATCTCGACGCAAATATCAGATCAATCGATAATCTAAAGGTTTGACATATTTTTGAGATCTGTTTTCGAGCACTCATTCTATCAATTGATCCAAATTTAGAGCGATTTTTATGTTTACGACATTCAAAGAAATAGTTGGTCTCTGATTACTGAAGACACCGCTTCAATGGGCGGACCGCAGCTCGTCTTCGATCATCAGATGTGTATGGATTTGGAGAAGAATACCATTTATGTGTTCGGCGGAAGAATACTCTCCTGGTTTGTGTTAAACCCATTTCTCTTCAATTCAAATGATTTTAATAATTGATTTGTTGATCAGTATCTCAACTGAGGAGCGGTCCACTAACTGTCCGGAACAGCCCTTATTCAGTGGTCTTTTTATTTATGACGTGAAGCTTAACCATTGGCAGAGACTGAGGGAAGACTGTCCTGTAGTGGGTGTCCGGAGCTCTCCAAACGAAATTAAGTCACGAATCGGTCACTCAATGCTTTTCCACCAGAAGTTGCGGTTATTGTATATCTTCGCCGGTCAGCGACAGAAGGAGTATTTGAGTGATTTCTTTACTTATAATGTGGACACCGATGAGATACTGATCATCAATGACGGCGATAAGACCGAAGTGCCGGCCGCCGGCTTCACTCAACGCGCGACCATTGATCCCGAGACTCATGAGATACATGTCCTGTCGGTTAGTCTTTCAGACAATCAATGATTTCCTGGTTTTTAAACTCTTTTCACAATAGGGTCTCAATAGGGATAAGGATAGGAATAAAGATAAGGATAAAGACAAAGATGAAGACGAAGAGGAGGACGAGAAGGAGGAGACCGTTAAGAATTCATTCTGGGTGTACGACATACCCGACAATCGGTGGTCTTGTATTTACAGAAACGAAAGCATTGCCCCCAAACCTGAGGACAAAACAACGAATGCTTCTGAACCGAGTCCGAGTCCGGCCAACGTTGAACTGTGCGAACCCTGTCCTCGGTTTGCGCACCAACTGGTCTACGATCACATAAAGAAATGTCATTTTCTGTTCGGAGGAAATCCGGGCAGAAATCAAAGTCCAAAACTAAGACTCGACGACTTCTGGACTTTAGAGGTATGTCTTCTCTTCTGATCGACTTTCGGTTGATTTCTAATCGGATTTATGTCGAAAAACAGTTGAAACGAATCACAAACAAAGAACTGCTCCGAAAGTGTAAGCGTCTGCTCAGAGAACAAGCTTTCAGGGAATTGATACAAACGAACGGCGCGTTTGCCATTCATTATCTTCAGAATCAATTGTCCGAAACCTTCAATCACTCAGATCCTGATGAGAGTCGAAAAGTAATTATTATTTTCTCTGAAATGAACGGAATTTAATTGAAATGTTTTGCCTTTAGTTTCAATCTTTGGCTTCACTTATATTCAAAGACGAGTCAACCGTTGCTCACAATCAAGACTTGGATCCGGACCTGAATTATACGAACAGAACAAAAGTGTTCGACACAATCGTCGAGTTCTTTCCCGAAGAGATGACTCAACCCAAAGGAAATTTAGTCGATTTAGTGCTGGTTTGAGGTCAGACACAAAACACCGTTTGTCTCAAACCTTTGGTTTTATTTTTCTTTTTCTTAAATCTATTTTACTTTTAAAACAAATTGTTTTTAATTAGTTTTT
>JAQGBD010000275.1:0-36869 GCA_034698165.1 Punctoribates punctum | reverse complement strand
GAAAATTTCATAACAATCGCCGAAAGTTTACTAACACTCCCCGAAGGTCTGCTAAACCCAATCGAGAATCGCTATAATAACCAGAAGCTATTTATAAGAAAATGAGAGGAGAGGAGGGATAACACAAATATTATTACGATCTCCACTTTGTAGAGACTAATGTTTTAATGTTATGATCGTATTGTTGTTCAAAGCTATCAAAAGCCAACAAAATGAGGTTTAAATAGTTTGGATACACAGACTCTACGCCAGTGTCACAGACTTTCCAATGAATATTGCGTTCATTGAGAGTTAGAAACATTTATTCTTGTCATTAGACGAATCAACTACAAGATAAACGTGAACTGATTGCTAAACTCAATTCAAAACAGCAGGTCTAGCAATGCATGGATAACCATCTGAGAAAATGGAGCCAACAGTCAATCTGTTTATATCATTGATGGCCAGGGGGGGGGGGGGGAATCAACCAGATATCTATCCTAGTCTTTTAAAATAACTTAACATTTTTCAAAATTCTCGTCAATTTTTTCAACAGTTGTAAGCATTTGAAAATGAAAACACGGTTTCAATGAAATTTAAATATAAGACTAAACACACAAATAAAGAATGAATTTATTTTCATATTTCTAGTCTATTCTGAGTTCAGATAAGAGATAGTCCAAGACTAAAAATAATGCTCAATCAAGTCAACTGAATTTGAATATTTTTGTTTCAAAAAGAAAATAAACTTGCTCATTAAAAAGTGATTAGTTGAAAGCATTGGATGAAGATTATCGTCGAATCTATGGCTTAAATTAAGATTTATCCGAATGACAGCCTTAATGTCTAATTTTTAATGGATGAGTTCAAAAGAAGCATTTTTGAGTGGATAACTCAATCTCTAAGCCATCTATTGGTCAAAAGGCAGTGATTTGAGGGCCGAATATGTAGTGACTAAACACCACATCCATCTTAAATATTATCGTTCCTATGTTTCGAAAGACATTTCTTTCAAACTGATTGTACTTTCAATCATTGAAAGAGAACTCAATTTCAAGCGATAATTAAATGAGAACAACATTTCCTTCAATGACTTCAACTTATTTTATGTCAATTCCCGTCGACGCATAAAAAATGAATTTTTTCTTTCTTTTGTTTGTTTTAACGATTATATTGTAGTCAAACAAAAATATGCAAAAAAATATGACATCAAATGATTCCAAAAAATTCATAATAAGTCGGAAATATTTGACAAATAATAATAATAATAATAATAAACTGAAGAATATTTTTTAAATATTTTATTTCAACATTTATTGATTTATACCCTGAACACTCGCAAATGTAGATTCAAAATTAATTATTCAAGTTATCGATATTCTCAGAATTGTTTCCCGAATGGGAGAATCTTGGTATTAAATAGATTTATATTTGAGAACAATAACATCCGTTTTAATCAGATTTAGTCGATTTTATAGAAACATTTTAGAAATAAATGGAAATTAAATTCACTTGAATTATGATTTTCTGTGAATTTATTTTCAAAATTGTGAGAAATATTTGAAACTATTTCTTAAATTACTTGAATCGAATATTTTATAAATTGGGTAATGTTTTCAAATTGAAAATAATAGAATAGTTTAATTGAAAGTAGCAAGCTCATGTATATTAGCATAAGAATTCTATTGATGTGCTCTTAGGAAAAACTGGATTCAATGGTTGGTTCGCCTCTAAAACTAATGAGTGTTATCTTTGATAAATGATTTGTTTTTATTTCGATATATTTCTGTTCGCATATTAAAAAAGCATTTATTCTTGTCTTTAGAGTCGGACTACCATTTAATTAATTACTCGATGAGATTAACATTCATAGAGCGGTAGTTTATTATTTGTGAACACAATTTTGCTGAACAAACACTCGACTATTAATAGTTTTAAAGCATTATTTTAGAGCCAAATTTGAAACTATTTTCAATCGACTTATTTTATTGAATATAACAATAAAATAGTGATTTTTCTCTTTTTTCAATTGGACTCATGTCGGAGCTCCTGCATAACAAAGCATAGATAGAAAAGGAGGTGCTTTACCTCAAACTCTATATGCTTTTGCGCCAATCAATGGGGGAAAGAAGTAATTAAAGGGAGAACCACAACAACTGTACCAGAAAAAGAAATATCAAACAAAATGTTTTTTGAGTGAAGAGAATTCAGGTATAATATGGGTGTGTGTTATGTCACGCAATATAATAGAAGGTAAGGCAGAGGCAAATCTCCTGTCCATCAAAAGCAGTTGCATAATAACTCTGACTATCGATAGCATACACCGTATTATTGACTGAAGTCATTATTTCGACGCAAACTATAATTTTAGATCTAAAATATATAAAAGTATAGTCTGTTGTGTCGTTCAATTGCATGCATTCTATGGCATTATCTCCCATTCAGTCGACTTTCGATATAAAAAGAAGAGATTTTTTGTGCTTTCGATATACCTTTTTAACGATCGGTTCGTCACTTGCTTTTCACTGCGAACTGAGTGCTTTGCATTACAACTGACAACAGTTCTCTGCACAGGAGAACAGTTGTGAGCTCAGAGTCAAGTAAATCACATTTTGATTGGATTCTATATAATATCCATCTCTTCTCGGATCCGATCCTTCGATTGGAGGTTATGTTTGAGAGAGAATTTTAATGCACACAAAACGAAGAGAACGACAAAAGAAAGCCCTTCGCAGACAACGACACAATGAAATGCGTGTTCAGTACTTAATCTGTCACTACTTTTTAGTTTTGCTCAAATCAAGGCTCAGTCAAAAAGACATATTATTCATACGAGAAATATATTCAAATGATTATTTAATTACACTCGACTCAGATTTATGGAACCCATCACTAAATTAACTTCACTTCTCTTCTAACTATTGTTGACTTGTTTTCTGATAAAACTTATTTCTCTTTCTTTTTATTGAACAGTAAATTGCAATACAAATGCTCCCAAAGGATAGTCCATCAAAAACAGAGTATTAGTGAACAAAATATCAAAATAAACCTAAAAACTACAGATTGAGGAGAGAGAGAGAGAGAGAGAGAGAGAGAGAGAGAGAGAGAGTACCAAAATCTAAGAATTGCGGATCAAGTGTATAGGAAAACATCAATCATGGCATAGATCGGGGCCGCAATCGGGTGTGCAGTAGTGTTGTGAGGAAGTGCAGCAAAGTTTGGGCCCAAACTGAATGAGTGAACGCATAGAAAGAGTGCATTAAATTTGGCACAACTCTGGAAATTGTGATTTCTTTCTTCTCTGATAATATTTTTGTTGGTTTGAGTTCTTATTTTGTTTTGTGTTCACATTCTGTGTGTTGTCGATGTGGGTGTTCAGTGTGTTCAATGTGTTCAGCCTATTGTCTCTGTCTGTCAGTTATGTCGATATCTTTGGCCAAATTTAACACCAGTGCTAACTCACAAGAAAATTAGAAATCGCATTAAGGCCAGGTCACGGAGGACACCATCAAACAGTGCAAAGACATGACTGGCCTCCAGAGACAGCAATTAGAGACTCTGTTGGCTGCACTACTCTCTGAGAATGTGAGTGCAGTTTGAGAGCTGAGCACAACTCCACTGCATTACACTTTAGTTACAAACATTAGAGTTAAAAGTTTTCAGAGTTTTTGAGAGATTGGCTTTTGATCTGTTGTTATGTTATGTTAATGAATGCAATGAATCCAATCATATAAGCCTTGTTTCCATTCCGAGACTCAGTATCTTTTGCTCAAAAAGCCTTAAGCAAAACGAAATACACCTGAAATGCAATGACATGTAATTCAATGCAAAGCTTTATTACAAATTCAAATGAATTGTGGGACGGACTCAATCTTATTATATGACAAATATGCAAATCAATCGTTTCTTACAATTCAGACCAAAACTCTATCATTTGTCAGTTATTTTAATTCAAATTTCACTCAGTTTTTCAAATGATTCAAATTCCGGAAAAACTATCGAATTATCAGAAAAATAGTTGTCTTTCAGTAAATAATTTTAAAAAATTAATTTTATTATAACTAATAAATTTGTGAAAAACTATTTCAAATTACATCAGAATATTCGGAAAATATTTTTAGAATTAATTTATATCGCATTTAAAAATCAAAAAAATTGAAGACAAAAATAATAATAAAATGCATTCATTTAAAACTTGATTCGGATATACAGGCTTTCAATTGGCCGTTCCCTGAGAATCAATGGAGTGACAGTCAACACAACTTTTTCTTCAAACCTGAGGGACGCGACAAATACCTGAATATCAATTTTTGATTAATTATTTCCTTTAATGATTAGTTTACAATTGAGCATGATCATTTTTGAGTCAAAATTTGAGTCACTACAGAACAAATGATTCTGAGTATCAAATAGCGCCTTAAAATTAAGCAGGCAAGTTCAAATTAAGTTCATACCCGGGGAATGGGTTGACCCGTTCTTTACAAAACATGTGGTATTTGAATCATTAATCGATATTTTTTTGGTTTTGGAAAAATGATTTTACTCTTGGTTTCTATTGGCAAACGAGTAAACAAAATAAAAGCATAGAATGTTTTCTTATGAAAAATTGTAAAGTTTTGAGAGTTTGTGGAAGTGATTAGACTCTGAGTGGAGGGCAAGTGGTGTCCCATTGGACTCATTTGACAATAAGAGCTAAATCTGGGACTGATTGGAGTCGCAGACAATCGTTTGAAGTTTGAGTTGAAATTAATGCGAATAATGAAAAGAAGTTGGAGTGAGTGGAGAGTTAGTGGACAAGCCTTGAGTCGGTCACTACTGGCGGTAATTTGAGTGAAACGCTAATTGTGAGCATAGCTGTGCTGTTAATTACAGTTGGCATGTATTGGTTTATTGCACCTGTAATGGCAAAACATGCTATGCTGTCATCAAAAACATTAATTATTCTGCTTTCGTGCCGAATAGCACTGGTATGTGATGTAATGCAATGCCATCTGAGCCGAAGTGATGTGCGATTTGAGACAAACAACCGAAAAGCATAAAAACTTAGATCAGAGCAGAGAAGAGACGGATGAGACAACTGGAGGCTAAGAAAAATAGTACTCAGATATTGAAAGTGACGGTCACTCACTTTTGCATCCAATGCTCCCTATCTATGGCCAGAACTAACTATAATTTAGTGAATGTGTATTCGATGTATGTGAATATGAATATGTGTTGGTCTGAGCTGTGCCTATGCTGAGTATGTGGTGTGTGTGCGCTTCAAGTCACTGAGTCATTCATCATTTTCATGCACAAAGAAACATCACTTGACAGCTGCATTTGCTCAGAGAATATTTTTAGGGGCATAGCATGCGATGCCATACACTGGCATACTATGCCATACACAGCCATACTCTGCCATACTATGCATTCTCTGCTCCTCTCAATGTATGCCTGTATTGGCACTGCTTTTATTGATCAGACATTGCATTGCATTTTGCGGTATATCTGGACTGATATAAGATATAAAGAATCAAGAGTTGAGTCGAGTCGACAAAAAAGAAAAGATAGAATACATGTCGAGCCAACAGCACAAAGACAGGACTGCACTGACACTATCTGCCTGAGCACTGGTTTCTCTTTTACTCTCTCTATCCGTTTTGATGGCTATGATGTGCACATATATAACAAATAGCAATAGAAGTCGACTGGAAAGCAGCAAAAGCAGCAAGGTCGAAGCAATTAAAACGCAATTACTGGACTGACAGCACAACCACTCACTGCTTGTGTTTTGCTATTATTTCTCTCTGTTGTCTGTTTTGTCTCTAATTTTTTATTCAGCAAATGGTCTCTCATTTGAGGGTTCGTTCATTCGCTGTATTCGCTGTTCGTTTTCATTCTCTTTTGATTCTTTGATTCTTTCATTTTTGTAACATAAGAGACATTTGGTGTGTGTGCAGCACTACTGAAGCACAGGCACAGGCATTACGCCCTACCATCCAGTCTATTGCAGAGACCTATAGGTGACGTCATAGTGAGGAACAGAGTAATCAATCATTACACGAACCAATAGTTATTCTTAAAAGTGACAGCTTTTGGGTTCAACGCTGCAAAAAATTCATGAAAACCTCGAGGCTATCAAACATTCTTAGATTTCATCCAAAAAACTCAACCGAATACTATTTTCAGCCATTTTTCTCTCTTCCATTGAATTAGTAAATAATGGATTTAATGATTGAAAAACATAAACAAATGGTGTTTTGGGACAGATTTGAATGAGAATCACTCCGACCAGAGAGACATAAGTAGACAATCGAGAAATCAGTTCGGAGTCACGACTTGCATGTCTTGCATGTCATCATAACATTGGACTTAATTGCTTGCATTGCAATGCATTGCACTGACAACTATTGGCAACCATTGCCTAAGCACTGCTTCCTCTTTAGGTTTAGACAAAATAAATTGGGAGCCATTTATTTAATGTGCCATTTGGTCAGACTCTGCACATCACTCATACAACTTATACTCTAATAGCGGCCACTATTCTCTCCCACAGTCTATCGTATAAAACCTTATCTGTTATTCAATACATTTAGTGTTTACTCTTCACAGCGACCGGTATTTCTTCAGAACCACGTGTTCTCTGTTTATTAATTACCATTGAAATTAAATTCAGTGTTTCATTAATTGATTCAAACGATTTCTAATATACACTAATATTTTTATCGGCAAAATATTAGTTTGGAATTCATCCAAAATTTCATTACAAATGTATAAAAGTTTTGATTTGAATTTTTTAGAGAAATAAGTGATAAGAATATAAAGTATCCGATTATAAGCTCATAAACTGATAAAAAATACAATTTTTCTCGTTTTGCTTTTTGTTTGAATTTTTACGAATTAATCCCCTGAAGACTGAGTGGAGAATAATAGTCGAGTAAATTCTAGTCAGTTAGGGATGAGTAGCGAACACTGGCTTTCATGACAAACATGGTCTGGCATTCAAGGCATACACCACTGACTGAGTAAATGTATCGTTAATGTTGGCGATGCCAGTAATGCAAGAATAAAAATATTCAGTCAAATGTATGCGATCTGTGATTTGGGAGTCTCAGTGATGGTCAGTATGGCGCCGGTGACACGCAAGCTTACTCAAGCACTCATCTCATACACTCTCCACTATTATGAATTGCCATCTCTTTCCTCTGTTCTCTGTGCCGGTGCTCTTATCACTGGGGAAAACTAAAATGTTATATCGAAAACATCGATACGACTCTACTTAGATGTAAGTAAATCGAAAGAGAGACCTAAGGAGAGGCCTAAAGAGAGACCGATTATTCTTCAATAACACCAGTGAAGGCACTCACACTCAATAAGCCAACACAACTCCATTCCTTCCAATAAATATATAGCCAACAGATGCATACAATTTGAATATTTCCTTCTATCAAATATTTCCAATAAATATGTATATAATATTCAAACAGCCATTTATACCAATTCTCAGCCCTTTCATAGCGTCAGCACTTATGCCGATACCCTTCCAATACTACCAGATATTTGTTTTTGCTCGGTATCAACCAATACAAAAACTGTTGGAAAATATTTGTTTTCAATTTTGAGGGCTTGGATTCTCGTTTTCTGGGAAAGTTATGGTACAGTTGGTGTCGAGCAAAATATGATCGGTAGTCCTGTGCTGGCAATGTATGTGATATTGGGACCAATTCAAGGATATATGCCTCATATGCTGCTTCTGATAATGCATATGTCAGTGCTGTCACTCCAACTCATAGCATAAGCCATATAAGAACATGTCTGCTATTATTGTGCCAACCGTTGGACAGTCCCAATAGTAAGCAGCAGGCAGTATAACCGATTGATATTAATGACTTATGGGTGGGAGGTATGAGTCCTCTATAGCTGTGTCACCCAAACCAAACAGTTCTTGTTTTGGACGGCAACCAGAACACAGTTTTTTCGAGAGATGTCTCGACTAATAATAAAAACTGAATCTAAAAATATTTTCCTATCATTTGAAATGATTGTTGAAATCGAAAATTAGTTTTTTTCAAACCTCAGAATTGCATGAAATCTAATGTTAATCGTTTGGCCATTTTTAGAGTCAACTCAACATTAAAAGAGGTGAACGTTCTCTTGGGTTCTACTCCGATAGATATAATACTTTTTACTCTAAGAATACTATTAAAAAATAAGAGAGAAAAGCAGCCGAGTATTATATGGCGGTGTCGTCTCATGGGAAAAATGCATTTCTTCCAGGATGTAATATCAAATAGATTATAAGTTACTAAAAAATACTCATTCTTTTAGAACTCAAAAATAATATGCTTTGCCTTTGAATTTCATTGCAATTGAGAACATTTGACTATTTCTTCATTTCAAACAACAACCGGTTCAGCTCTGATGCAAACCATTTACTTGTGATGAGAGTTGAAATATCTTAGCAAAAGACACACACATCGAGACAGAGTCGGCCAGTTGTGGGCCAGTCGTGGCCAACACATGAAAAACATTCCGAAGCCATTGAATTGTAGTGAAGGAAGAAAAAAGAGTAAAAGAAGTGCTCATCACTACAATAGATTAGAGTGCAGTGCAAATGACACCACTCGCACATAAATTAGACAGACTTCTAACTCTGGAGTGTTCCCCAACTAAATTGGATTAGCCCTGGTAATTAACACCCCTTTCAGCTCAGAATAAATCAGACACAACTGACAACAACATAACGATTCCGATACCACTGTTTCTCTTATCGAAAATTAATTCCAGATTTTCACTAATTATTTGCAAATTTTCTGAATATATTAATAATTTTTGTGTAAATTTGTTTGAAAATTGTTGTGATATCCGAAAGACTTGACTCACTTTACTCTGTCAGAAGTGTTTTGTGTAAACTTATAAATTATGGTTAAGTTTTTGAAATAAATTTCTATAAATTGTTTATTTATTAATGGGATCATTAAGTTTTATTGCTTGTACTTATAGAATGAAAAATAGCAGTCAGTGTTTAAGCGATAGTTAACTAATTGATAAAACGAGTCGATGTTTCAGACAGTTTCAGACAACTGTCAAATTAATTGTGAGTCCGTTATGTGAGAGTATATCTAAATTTTTTATTAAGCAATTAAGATAATGTCGGCTCACAGTTACCACTGTTTCTAAATACGACCCAATTCTCAACAATACCCTTATATGAGGAGCACATCAGCAGAAGATAATTCATAGCCGAGAACAGCTTCGGGCGCTCTTATGGCAAATATAAACCACACAATCGCACCAATCGTTTGCCTTCTCTCTCCTTATTCTGGAATCTATGAAAAGCATAAATGACTCCAATGACTGTCCTCTACAACAAAAGTCGTAAATCTAAGCCATAAATCAAAGTCGGTAAAGAAAACTGTAAAGGAAAGGGTTCGCTCGAGCAAGAGATAGATAGAAATGGAGTCTCCTGAGAGTGGACACACTCTCCCATACCATTGCTTTGTCTAAACCATTGTTGTATTGTTTTCTTCTATCACTGCACCAAAAACATTGTCAATAGTATTGAGTTTTTGGTCAACAATGGGTCAGACATTCATTTGAAATATCATTTATTCAATAATTTGGAAACAGAATACAAATTAGGAATTGTGTTAAAAAAAACATTAATATATACCCCAAGTCTTGGACTATGAAATCATTAAATAATCTGAGTTTTGAGTTCATTAGAGAAATTGTGTTTCTCTTGTGTTTGAAAAGTTGATAGATCTAAGTGGAAGTGCTGTTCACTCAACAAAATCTCAATCAATTGGAATCTGAGTGGAAATGGAAGTTGTGTTAAGTAAATAGAAATTGAGTAAAGCCTTGTGAGCAACAAGTAGTGCACTTTTAGATGTATTGCATCTTTTTGTGCGATGCGATGATCCTCTCAGGAGTATTACCTTCATTAAGGGTAAAGAGCGCTGTTTATCTTTCTTACCTCTGGAGCTTAGACAGGGCTGTATATAGGGATGCGTTCAAACAAATTTGCCTTACATTCGAGTTAAGTTGATTTGGAATTAAGCTCTCACTTGAGTTGGTGTGCATATACTGTTTGCCAGCGCCTGATCCATAGTCGTATGCTTGAGCATTCATGCGATCCAACCCAGAATACTCTGACTCAGTGTTAGATCAGAAGAAACGGCCATATAATTAGACTCTGAGCTAACATCACACGAGAAATGCCATTTTCACATTCGCACAATACTCGAGGCACGATATTTCACTACTTCTCTAATAAGGCATTACTATTGAGTCAACGATTTTCAGTCCAATATTACGATTGTCAGACATATTCAGAAGACACATGAGAGCGGCCATAGAACCGCATGAAACAGCCATCACCACAAACAGCCAGTGCCACAAACAAGCACTGACTCAGTCATAGGACTATTTACTCGAGTCTCGACGATATTAATTATACTTATTATAAGAGCACTCAATGTTAGCTTTTGCCGACTTCTCAATCAAATTAATCAAATTTGTTGCGATTTATATAATATTCTCATCGAAATCATTATTCAAATACATTTATACTCTAATGATATGAATGAAAAATAGGAACTAAATTATGTACGAAAAAGCAAAATATAAACACAAATAATTAACACATAATTTATTAATTAAAAACTCGAATCAATTTAAAGAATTTAATTATCGTAAGAGACAGCGAGAAAGTAGAGGAACTACTTCTCAATATAGACTTCTCTAATGATTGCCAGGTACATTATAATCATAGCCAAGAGCTCTATATATCACGAATTCTGATTCATATATAGTTTTGCCTAAAATGCAGAAATTTATGGAAGTTATGGAAGTTATAGAGAAAAAAAATGAGATAATTACTAAAAATATTGAAAACAAATTGAAAAACAAGTTTTCAAACATATGAGAGAAACCCCCCGGGTACTCATGAAAATTCTCAAGAAGAATTTGATTACTCTCTAGAGTGTTGAACGGGAGAGAGAGAGAGAGAGAGAGGGAGCCTGGCCATCAATGGATTAATATAGCCCCCGGCAGGCGCTGCATAAATTAGTTGTGAGTATTGTTTTTAATGAGTTTCACAATGAGAGCAATGGCGTAAGAATTGATAAATATGCCTGGATCAATAGTGGCAAACACTAGCGTATTATTAATAAAACCGAAATCTACTCCGAATATAGTATATGTGAATATAATTGTATATTAAGGCTTCAAATCTATTGGTATGAGAGATAGGGACGATTTGAGACCGACTTCATTTGAGACCCATCGATCACAGCCCTGAGCCGATCGTAAGCAAGCGTGTAATATAATCCACTATTGGAGGTGGCATTTGCATACTCTTCTCTACAGACTCAACTGCACTAGCTCACTTAATAATCCATCAAAAATGCCTGGATTCCAGTAAATGATGAGATAATTCAATAATTTATATTTCAATTTAAAGTTTAAAAAGTATTTACATTCACTTCTCTCAAATGGTTTGGAGTCCGAAAACCCAATTTGGAGAATAGGTTCAAACGATTCAATCGATTTAACTCTTACTTCAATAATAATAATAATAACAATGATTTTATTTATTGAGTCATATCATCAGTCAATCTGAGCATCAATTTATTTAACAGAGAGTTATCTGTCTTTGGTTTTAATAATTCAGTTTTGTTTTGTCGCTTAAACTAAATGTTTTAAAATTAAAATAAAATATATTTTGCAAAAAATTATAATTTAAAAAATTGTACATTAATTGAAAAAATGAAAATATATACGAATGCCTTCTTGTGGGGCACACTCTTCACAAATGTAATGTTAGGTACCGGAGATCCCGAGGAGTCTTTCAAGACTGTCATTCGAAATAAGGAACTTTTAATTTTTCTAAATTGTTTATCAACACAAATGTCAATCATTTCTAAATACAAGACAAGAAAATGTCAGAAGAAGACTGAGTTTTAGATTCGGTTATCAGTCAAATGATCGCAATATTAAATGAATTAAAAATGCGGCACTTTTTCAATGTATAGAAGAAGTTGAAATACAGAGGAAAGCCATAGCAGAGCAGAGCAGCCAAATATCAGAAAAGAATGTGTGAGCAAAATAGGAGATTAAATGAGAGGACATAACTGACATAACTCCCAAATCACTCGGTTTTGTTGTTTTGCTGTTTGAGCGAAAAGAGTCGAAAAATGTGGAAATATTTGTATTGATAGCAAACAAAAGAGAAAAAAGAAAAAATGAGCAAAAATTCTAACGAAAATTGGGTAAAAACAATGTAAATATGAGTGAGAAAGTAGTGACTCATAAAAACATGAAAGACTCAAAACAACGGCAATAATAATAAAACTCTTATTGTATTTTGAATTCAGAACAAATTCAATTGAAAATGATTTAATTGAAACCCCTATTATACAGTAAAAGTAAAGCTAATTGACATGGATCAACCAAGATAGTTCACTTTCCACTATATTTTATGCCCACAAAAGACTTTTCCAAAAATTGGTCAAAAAATCAGTCGAATAAAAGATTTTAAGTTTAAACAAAAAAATTATTTTTCTTCTCAGTAAAGGCTATACATAAGAAATATAAAGAATTGAGAAAATAGAAATAAAAGTGCCATGATATTAATTTACAATGAATTTAGACAAAATGAAGAACAAGATTCTTTTTCAACATTAGTTATATTATTTAATGCTAAGAGATTTGAAGTGAAAGGTTAATATTCTGTTATATTCTATAAATAAGAGATAAAATCATTGAAATGTTGAATCAAATTGCAGTCAAATCAGTGACGATTGGATCAAATGTTTACAATTATTACAGTTTATGTTAAATTAATTAATATCACAATAAATTAATTGCAGCTCTACTTATGTTTGTGTTAACCGACAGATCACCGCTTAATTGGATTACATTTACAATTGTGTGCGAATACAACTGTTATATAATACGGGATAACATTCGCTATTAATCATCAATTTATTGCCGAATCCAGAGATTCGTCATTACTTTTGGCGGTGTTTTGCCTCACATTCTGTTCGCAAACATATAAAGTTATGCCTTATTGTTGTCATTACTTGTATTCAAATTTTTACACAATTTACTCATTTTTCTTTTCATTTCAAACTATTTTAAGACAGAGTGAGGGAAAAGGAGAAAGAAGGAGAGAGAAGGAGAGAGAAGGGGAGAGAAGGGAGAGAGAGAGAGAGAGAGAGAGAGAGAGAGAGAGAGAGAGAGAGAAATAATCAATAGTACGTTGATTTTCATAAAATTGCTTCAATTGCTTGCGGTGTTCGCAGCGCTGATAAAATATAACATTAGAGGAACATCGATGCGGAGTGTTTTTGAGTGAAAATTAATCATAAAATGCCAATCGATCAGCAGATTTCGAATCCATCACTTTTTTGTGTTTTTGAGTATACAGTACTAGAGTTTTGGTAGATTTAGATATATATATATTTATTTGTATAATACGTACAGAAACACTATAATAGATAATCACTGGTATATTCGTATAGTATTTCAATGCAATTGTTTTGCAATAATATAGTCATATATCGAATTGTCAGAAGACAACCACTTCTTAATCTTCACCGAATCTTTTGGTAAACACTCTTCTGAACACTTATTTGAACGAAGAATTCAATACTAATTTGAAATATTAGAGCAGAAAATGTGTGAACTGAATGAATTCATTGCACAATTGCCAGATTATAATACACTTCAGTTTTAAATTTGATTCAGAATTAGTTTTGAACTCAATTATTACGTGAATACGAATTAATGAATTTCACAGGAATGTTGTCTTTTGTTTGGTAGGTCAGTGCCATCTGAGTCCGGCAAAACTGACCCATAGCTAGTCTTTCGGTCTCTTTTGAATTCGATTTGAGAGCAAATAAATTAAGTTTTTGTCGAAAATGTCAAAAGTGATCAGTTATTAGACGTGAATAACAGAGTATCGAATATATCACACGTTTTAATAGTTAATAGTTTTGGTTCTCAACGATAGCCAACTGGAGTCACATTCAGAGAATACAACTATTGGTCTAACTTGTGATTAGAGTGGACGCCATGTTTGGCCAGTGCTCACAGTTCGGTCAGACCATATGTCGGCGCTTCACTTTTTGGCTCTGTTTGTAAGAGTGGGGGCTGTTGTGCCATTTGAAGGGCGTTCACGTCGTGAGCATTTTGTGAGGATTGCGGCGGCTGTTGGCTATTGTTAGCCGACTGTTGGTTATTCTGTTGGTTCTTCTTCTTCACGTTCTTAGTGTTGGGCAGTTTGTTGTCTTTCTTCCATTTCATTCTTCTATTTTGAAACCAAATCTTAATTTGTCGTTCACTCAGACATAAGGAGTGTGCGATTTCTATCCGTCGTCTTCGGGTTAAATAGCGGTTAAAATGGAATTCCTTTTCTAATTCTAAAATTTGATGCCTCGTGTATGCCGTCCTCTGCCTCTTGGGCTCCATTCCACTGAAAGTGGTGCCATTTTGCACTGGAATTTGGCAAAAACACAATTGAATTAAACAAATGCTTCGAAATAATTAACAATAATTATAGTCTGACAGAGAGTTGACTAAAAATAGAGGACTAACTGTTTTCAACTGTTTTACATGCATTACAATAGATCTCTGGTTTCGTATTTTTCATTTAAAAATGACAAATAGCTCAGCCATTAAATCATGCGGTGGTGACGGAGGCCAAAGGCAAGGTTATGACACTATGGCTGGTGCTGCCATCGATTCCATAATGGAAGCGAAGGCCAGCACAAGAGAAGTCTACCGCCAGGACTAAGAGGAGAGCTTTTTGCGGAAGGAGAAGGAAAGCCATTGGAAAAGATTTATTATTATTGCTTTGTATGCAAAGGCGGCACAATTGGCACAACTCTATTATGTGACAAAATATATTGCCTTCTATTAGGACTAACAGATCGGAGCGAAAGACGAACACAAATTTGCTAAAACATGTGTTTACCTTTGCATTTACCTTGATTAATGTGAACTTTCTTCATCCATGGATATATCACCGGATGTCCACCGCCTCCGTTACCAGTGCCCGAATCACTGCCGCTCTGACCAGAGATAGCACAATCAGGCGGTGACGGCGGTTCCACAATACTTAAGGCTGCCTGAGTTCGCGGCGATGGCGACCGATGGAGTCCAGGACTCGACACACGGGACAGATGTGACAATTGAGGTGCAATTGACGACTGATGAGGTGATAATTGATGCTGTGCTGCAATCGAATGGTGTATCGATGCATGTGGTGGTGCACTCCCGGCCCCAAGTCCTCCGCCAGCACAAGGTGTATAGTACTGCGGAGGAGCTGTTGGTGGCCCGACGTGATGGTTGTGGTGATGGTGATGGTATTGCTGTTGGCTCTGGTCGATGTAGTTGAGCGCCGGGTGGTGATGGTATCCATAATGGGACTGATGTGTGGTCGGAACATTGGTCGTCGGCTGAGCACTGGCACCGTAATAGTCAGGAATGTAATTTCCTTGAGAGTACTCTTCGTTCGGTGGAAACTTCGGATCGGCCGACGCATAGGCCGCTGGCGAAGAGTTCATCAAAAACGAACTCATGACCATTAATTTTGAGGTGAATTGGATGGAAATAATTTTTCTTTGGCGATGTCGCTTAACTGTGGTTAGGCTCCACCTTCGCCTCACATATTAGCATAAGCACGTGATAGCGGTAGGCCAACCATAACTCTCTCCATCGTGACCATGGGGGGGTTCGTCACAATGTAATCGATGACAGTGATGGATTACCCATCCTTATGGGCTACACCCAACGCACTGCACACTCTATCCTATTCTATGGCGTATTATTCTGTATATTCTTTACAATTGCGAGCATTGCTTAAGCGTAGAGCCAGTGCTGAACACAACCAATACTCAGCCGAAGTGAGTCTACACTCTCTCAACTGTGCACTGCAGCCAACAACTCGCCTCTCCTTCAGCCCTCTCTCTCTCTCTCTCTCTCTCTCTCTCTCTCTCGCAGTGCGCTCTCTGTGATGCTCTCCTGCTCTCGTCTATCTCTCCCTCGATGTATAACTTAATACCTGCTTTTTGCGTTGCTTTGCTCTACCAGGATCTGTGCCTACCAGAGTTGTGCACTTTGACAACGCATATCTGCCTCTCCTCTCATTTGGCAGAGCGAGCAAAACAGCATAAAAAGCTTTGGAGAAAAAAGTTGACTAACGCTGGAATCGACGGCTGGCATAACAAACTTGTTTACCCCCTATTATATTGTATTATATTCTCAATACTTCTATTCTTTTATTTGATTTTAATGTTTTCTATACAATACATACTTACAGTCAAAATAATTACAATATTAGACATAAATACTATTTTCATATAAAAGCAATTTCGCCGAAACTCAAAATACCTATCGATTCATATGTCTATCGATGAATAAAATGAGTTTATATACAGTTTATGTACAGTAATAACAATAAAAAGAATTCAATCAATTGAATTAAATTACATTTTTCTGATTCGATAATAAAAATAAATGTTAAGAAAGTTTGAATAAGTTTTGATATTTTGTAGTCATATTAGTATCGAATATAATTGTCGTCATTCTTAGTGACAGTAGAGTCAGAGTAATTTCGGTGGTGGAGTGTGTCTGGCATAGAATGTGTGAGTGCTATGCCTGAGCTAAGCTGAGGCAGTGCTCTGCTCTGGCATAATGGCATCGAAGTCTCTCTCCTGAGAACTCATTAATGTAATGACAACAACATTGAATGCATGTATTCGTTTGCGTCGGTAACACCTGAACTGATAATATAACGTCACGTCATATTCACATTATGACAAACCATTGCCAACCAATACATATCTCATATATTACTCGAAACACAATTCTATATGATATCTACGCTTTGCATAACTTGAGACAAAATCCGTTCACTTCCCTGTGCCCGACACCCGACGCATAACTCTTATCCTATTGCAGTCGAAAATTATTTTAATAAATTTTCAAATACTTATAATTATGATAATGTAATCGGAATGGGCTTCACTCTGATAGGGCTCTCATTGGAGTGACACAAACGGCGGCAAATAAAATAACAAATGAGTGTATCGTCGATGAGATTAGATTAGATTTATTCAACTTTAATATGACTTTAGTCTATGGTTTAGAATTTGTGCGCTATTTGTGCTCTATTTGTACCATTAAAACAATCGCTACATTCAAACGTGAGACAGAGAGCAATGGTGAGCGATGTGCCGGAGCACAGCCAGCCATCAATATTGTTTTATGTCGCGATCTGTTTTATTTTCAATTTATTTTCACTTAAAAGCATTGCTATCGCACAGGAGGGGAGGCTTTAACTCTTAAGACGCACTTCTCTGAAAATGAGTTTTTGATTGGTTTAAGTGCAAAATGATTAGTTCCCAGATTAACCATCAATGCAGTAATCAATCAATAAATTAAAAATACATTTCATTAAACACTAAAACGCCAACTAAATGGCGAACACTAAGAAGCAAATTCTTCTAATTCTTGTAAATGTCAAACACTTTTTCTTTATTCAAATTACAGTCCGATAGAAAATCATTGGTTTTTAATTCTTGTTTTCAACTCTAAACTCATATTTAAATACTTTTTTCGTTATAATTATTTTTCATTACTTTAAAAAATAAAACTTATATACAAATTCATAGTTAATATGTTATGTGAAAAGAGAAGATTTTCGATTTGTCCAATACTTCCAATGTGATCTAGCTAAGTTTTTTACCACTGGTTAAGAGTTGACTTCGGATATCATCTTATTTTGCATTCAATGATAGAAATCTCAGAATCGGAGACATAAATAGCCAATGAAAATGTCGACTCTATGTTAAGCCCAATAGGGATTCTAGTGATCACTCATTCGGGTTGACATTCTGATGAGCAAAATGGCAGCACCACTGCAGACCAGAAACGGGAAGGTCTTCATTATGTGCCAACACAACCAGACATTTCAATTCAGTTTCATATTCTCTCACAAAAAAAAATACAATTTATATAAATATATTTTTTCAAACATTGAAAAGTTGTGTATTTTTGCCATTTGAGAGTCAGTTCGGAGTCAGTCACCCGAATAGGAGTCTAATACTGGAAAACGTGAGTTTCGGAAAACAACAAACATTATGACTATTGTCTCACCTTTTTTTGTGAACAGAAAAAAGTTTGGTTTGGGGTCAAAGAAAAGAGAAAATTTCGAAACATAAATGACATTAAATGTGAAGTCAACGGAGGATATGAGTTAACCAATTGAAAGCCATTCTCAACAATAAGTTCACAAGAATTCGGTTCAACACAACAGACCGTCACTACAAATATCAATGCATACAATTCGGGCCTAAATTAAAGACAGACTTGAAATAAAGGGAAAGGAAGGGAGAGAGAGAGAGAGGGAGAGAGAGAGAGAGAGAGAGAGAGGACTGGTTGGGACGCAATTACAGATGCAATTGTAATAATATATAATCACTGGTAGTGCGTGATTGGGGTAATCCATCATTTCTACTGCGACTCAGACTGCGAACGATTAATGATTGTGAGAGTCAGCTATAGTTTAGTATAGTTTTTGGTATAAAATTATTAACTCGGGTCAGAACTGAGAACTCTTGTGGATTATAATTCAGTTTCAAATGAAAAGCAAAGCAGAAGCCAAAGGCATTGGCAAACACTCTGGCATTTGAAGCACATTATAATTATAATTATATTTTGGAAAATTGTTTGAATTTTTACTAATACTTTGACTACAGAATAGAGGGAATGAGAAATGTTATGCTGAGTGAGTGGTGCAGAGAAGGTAGGAATAGGCCGAAGTCTCGTATGCACCACACAAACCTCTCTAGAACCGAATTTGTTGCCATTACCGAATAGACAAATTCGGATCTACAGGGTAGATGTAGAGCACTAGGACAGCAAAGGACATAAGCACCCCATCCAATGCAATGCCTGAGCAGTGGTTACGGTATTCAAAGCATTCACTTTAAGCAATAGTAATATACATTTGGTTTAAACAGTTAGCAGTTGTGATATCTAATAGTTGTAATAGTCTTCGGGACGAACGACATCACTGGCATTAATGGCATAGCACAGGCATAGCACAGGCATAGCGCACAGAAGCACTGCGTGAAGCTGTTCTCACTTTGCACTCTCGCTATTTAATAAATGTTTCTCAAAAACCATTTAAACATAATGTGTCTCCACTACTGACTCGTCGAGTATATAGCGTTAGCCAAAGCATAGCTGTATTGGTGTATAACTCGTAAAATTGACAAATTATCGCCTAATCTTTCTGCGGACAAACCAGTTGTCGGGTCACCACCTCTGCCCATATTTTATCCCAAACTCAACCAAACTTTTTTAAAACAAATAACAGAAACTCAACTCAACATTGAATCAAAAATTTTGCACAAATATATCCCAAATATAAGAGTTATGTTGGAATGAATGCGAGCCGTGAGTTGCCATTCTGTGCCATTCTGTACCACTATTGCCAGTTATGCACATTGTTTTCAACTTAAAGCTATATAATCATGAATCAAATGCACTCATCCATACATTTCGCAGCCATTTTGGAGGACTCACTCCACTATTCAACTGATATTCGACAAGAATTTATACAATAGCCGATCGAAAGTAACCCAATTTGAAAAAATATGTGATTTCATCGCACAGACAGATAGTTGACGGCAACGGTCGGCAAAAAAAGAAATAATACAAAAATGAATTAGAATTTTGAAGAAATTAAAATAAGAAAAGAAAGAGAGAGCACAGAATGAATCTCACTAAGAGCTGGAGGGTTGCGAACAGAGAGGGAAATGAGAGGGAGAGATATGGAAGAGAAAGAGAGGGGAGAGAGAGCGAGGGAGAGAGAGAACGAGAGAGAGAGAGAGAGAGAGCGGGAGAGAGAGAGAGAGAGCGGGAGAGAGATGATCGGGTTTCACGCAGTGGCTTTGTTTACTGTAATAAATCACTTTTGCCTCTCCAGACATATGTAATCTATGAAAAGCTCTGGTTCTGGAATGACTTTACTTAATAAACTTAACATTGAAATTAAAAGATGGAATTAAATGAGAAGATTATCAAATTATTGCATACATTGAGTGATTCAAATCTCATTTAAATGTTTGGAAAAATGAATTTATTTGAGTCAATGAAACCGTATTTGAGACCGAATTTTATTTTCTTATTTAATGATAATATTAAGCCATAAACAGAATAATAATTAGAATCACATAAAAAGTGCGACAAAAGTGAATGAATTAAACGAATTGAGGATAGAATGAGTGAAAATCCATATAAGCCTATAAAGAGTTCAAAACAGTAGGGATTGTCTCCGGGGATAATTTAAGGAAAGCTCGGGCTTAGAAGCGGCCAAACTATACATTGGATTTGATGGTGAGCTAACTCTCACAAACACAGCTCACAATTGTCAGGTTTGGCTGCACTTCACTATAAACCAGTTCAAAACGAAATACAATCAAAAAGACTTACATTGTATTAAAACTATTGATGTTTTATTATAAAGAAACAAACAAACGAAGAGACACACAGAGGGAGAGTGGGTTTTGGGTACTGAGACCGACAGCAGAAAAGTACATAAAAGGGAATGAAAGCGAATATAAGGCCTCTGGGATACGACTCAACCAATTCTCCATTCAATACAAGAGCTTAACGTAAATAAACAGAAAGTATATGACTTACAATCGGCGACACATTAACCAAAATTAATCGCAATTTCCAAACAAAACTCAAAAATATTAAATCAAAGCAAACATTAAATATATTTGACTCAAACCAAAGAATAAAACCAATTAACAAATAATCGAAGAAAACTCTATATTTATACAATTTTCCAGTTATTTGAGATGACATTTCTCTCCATAAAACTGTTTGTTATCTCCGATTCCATTCTCACGGCTATAGTTATATGGCTTTCCATTGGAAACCATTTCCAATAAAGACTCCGAACCTTTCAATTTAAAGTTTAAATTATATAAAATTGGTCTCAATTTCTGATCAAATGATATGTTTATTTACAGGAAATTATTGACAAACGATATCAAAGGCTTCAAATTCATGGCAATTGAGATACAATTCAACCGATTTCTCTCTTTTTGTAATAGAATCTCAAGAAAAGACTTTAATCCCATTGTCTTACATTTCTTTAACATTTACTGAATTTTCTTATATTCAATCTATTTGAGCATGTTCATATTGATAAATATTCGGCTTTGTATTCCTATTTCAACTTAAATAAAGAATATAAAAAATTGTAAAATGGCGAATAAGCTATAGTGTAGCATGCTAAACGCTAAAAGCTTTTTGGTAAAGAGGTATTCCCTCAGCCATTCCTCAAAATCTGTCCCCTAATAAATCAAAAAGCGGTGAATATTCTGCGAACCCAAACTGTGCTGACATCTATCGTCTGAGAATCAAACTAAATGAAAAAGGTTCCTGGCTTCTTTTCGTCACTCTTATTCAATAACATTCAATAGATATCTACAATTAATATCAAAAGAGAAGAAAATATTTTTGTTTTGTTTTAACCAAATTTTAATTTTTAATGAAATTATCACAAATATTGTTCACAAATGAGAACATTTAGTTATTATAATTAAATTTTTATTGAATTTATAAATTTCGAGAATTTGATTAATTTGAGTCAAGTCTTGTGATTAAAAAAATAAAAAAATAAAACTAATTTACAAATAAAACCTATAATTTAGAGATTAATCAATAATTCGGGGAAATGACTGAATTGCTCACAAATTCTTAAATTTAATGTCCATTCGATTATTTAAAAATAATAAACGACATTGTTCAAATCAAGAAGGTTTTAATTATTGTTTTAATTATATTTTTTGTCGGATCAAATAAAAAGTCATAGATTTTACAAAATAAAATTCAAAAAGACAATTGTTTTACAAGAATATTGCAATAGATGAATAAGTTTCATTAGTGATATGGTTGCTTCACTAAATGATAGAGATGAGCATGCACCTTCATTTCCAACTTAAAATATTCCTCTCAAAAAAAACTTGAAATCAGAGGCATATTCATAAACAACGTGACATCATTTGGAATATATTTGGAAATATTGAGAATACGTTTCACAGAATATTTGTTTAATTGGACTTAATTTGTGAACAGAACACTATTTTTTAATGACCTATCTTAAAATGAACATAGTCAATTGATAGAAAGAACCATTAACCATAAATTGAAGTTACAAATGAGATATTCAAGATCTTCAAAATCATTTTTCGGGTAATCTTTTGAGATCCACTGTAAAACTGAAAAAATTGTTTGTTTGGTTTACAAGATTATTGCTGACACTACTGCCACCACTTTTCACATTTTTTGACTCAAGGGAGAGGGCCAGAGATTATGCCATTTTCTTTTACTTACATTTTTCTATTCCAGGTAAGAAAGACAAGAAAAACTAATGAATTACCTTTATAACTTTTACTGAAAACTGTTTAAAAATATATTTGTAAAAAATCTTTACAGAAAAGAATTAAAATTTAAATAGAAAGTTGTGATGAATAAGAAATAATGTTCTTGCTGGAATCAAATATTAAAATCTAATATAACAAAATACTAAAAGAATCCATCAATTCAGAGACTAAGCTTTGGATGAGTTTAATAAGAAAATCTCTCTCTCTCTCTCTCTCTCTCTCTCTCTTAGAAAAATCACAAATAATATTAATTTATATCTTCTATTGAATGCATTCACTAACGAAGAAATAATCGAAATGATAATTAACCCAAACGTTTAAACTATTAGCGTATGAATAGTTTTATCAGAGATATGAATCAAGTGTTCAAATTTCAGACAAAAAGCTGAATATTTAATCGATATTTCAATCAATAGCCCGACTCTTGTGGAAGTATTCGGACAAGTCTTCGAGGTATAGAGAAATAGATATATAGAGAAAATATCTGTTCAAAGGTTAGCCATTTTTTAGCAAATAATTACATTGATTTGAATCTTGTAAAGAACTGCTCTTTCTGATAATTGTGAAAATTGCCTAGTTGCTTTTCTCTCAACTGCTTTGAACCAGGTTGCTGAACTCTCTTTTCAACATTGAGCTAGTAAATTATATTAAAAAGTAACATGTTTAATTTTTACTCTATCTTCTTTTTATTAAATTCCTGGTTTATAAAAAAGGTTTTGCTTCCAAGTCTTGAATAAAGACAGATCTCCAGTATAATTATCTTAAATAACGAGCAAGGTTTCTTCAAATTGAAATTATTTGAACAAGTTTCACACAATCAAGAGAACTAATCGAAAATATGCCAAGATATTCATTTTAAAAATTAAAGTTACTGTTGTGAAATGATTTTGTCTTGGTAGATTTTCATAGCACTTTATAAGGTTGTTAAATTAGAGGGACTACCCCTTGGGTGTCTTCATTTCATAGAAGCTTGAGTTTGGAGCGTCAGATGAGTTAAGGCACGAATATTAGAGAAACCTCTCGAGAGAGCAATGCTTTGATTATTCAGTTCTTCAGACAAATTATTGAGAGATTGTCTCAAATCTCAAATTAAAATTACTCTCGACTTGAAAGACAAGAATACTTAATGATATAGAGATTGCGACAAAGACCATGCCCATTTAAAATGCTTACAGCCATTAACTTTTGCTTTGAAGCAAAAGAATAGGAATAAAGTTCACAAATATCGTGACTTTAATCAAGGTGAGTAGAACCAGATCAGAATATTTGTCTGATCGGTGGATAATGACAGTGAAAAAGATAATGCTTGCGATTGTTTGCCCAAATATCATGTATTTTGAGTGTATATCGACCTTGGTCATAACGAGAATGATAGGGTAGTACTCCTGTCAATCTGAATATGATATTATAATCACTGGGCGTCTCAACTCATGCATCAGTATTGATGTAAACAGAATAGTATTAAATGAAATTCAATAAAAGCCAAATTGACTTACATTTTGTCGGTTGAGTTGTTTGGTGTCATTCTGGGTGAAACTGTCGACACCTAATTTTGTCAGCAGAAGACTGTGGGACAGTTCTCAGCGATATTTTGGGTCACAAAGCAATACCAGCGTTGACTGTGTGCCTGTGATGGCCGCACAGCAGAGGAGAGCACTGGCACAGCATCAACATTGACTGTAGGCCTGCATTGGGAGGCGACTATTCTCCACATTTGCCTGCCTTACAAATTATGAATTGCATATTGAACTCCACCCATAATTGAGTTAATTTAACAAAAATAAGCGATTCTTTGATTTAAAAATTATTCTTTTGATTAAATAATTGGCAGAAATGGAAGGATCGGACTTGAATTGAGTTAATTTAGGGCTTCAGTTGTCTGAGGCTGAGGTGGTTGTGCGCAAATCCAGGCATCACCTAATATTGTTTTGATAGCAATAAATTATTTTGTCAACCTATCACATCTTATGCCGATCAGGCACTGCCCACTCCACAAATGGATTATCTATAACAGACAAATACATATATTTATATAAATGTTTTTTCTCCAAATGTCACAAAATAACAATTGAAGGCATCAGTCATTCATCGACATTAAAATCAGAACTCAGAGAAGCGACTCATCTCTGGCTCGCAGTAAACACTTTCTGTTAATTCAGTCCTCAAATAAACACTGAGTGCTAGCCTTTGGCCAAAGCATTGCATTGACCCCAACCGATAAATAGCCAAATTCGAGGTCACTTTAGGGCAGGACTGGGACCTAAGGCATATCTAGGACCGCACCCTCCTCTCCTCGTCTTTGAGAAACATGGATGAGACTAAGATAAGACTACTGTAGTTGAAGTGTAAAACCATAAACCTTTCACTTTTTGACTGCACTATCTTTTCTCCAATTCAGTGAATAACAGAAATGAGTGGATTTTGAACACATAGTGTACACTATTTTTCTACTCATTTAAAAATATCTTTATTTCGGTTCCGAAGAAGAATGACTTAATTTTTCAAATGTTTTAATTCCAAAATGTACTTACATTTCACTGGAGATATAATCTTCAAGTATTCGATATCAATGTTTTCTTTATTCTCGTCTCAAAACATATTTTTGGATAATAAATAATATGAGAAGAGAAGAGACTCAGTATTGAAAACATGAACTTTGATGGATCACATTCTCAGTGAATACCACAACTTAACAAATGTCTAATTTTTTGGTAACAATACCAGTGGTTATTCACTCTTCAAATTATAAATAGACTTCACTTACGAGACATCAAATGTGAAAGAAGACAAAATCAACAAATTGTGGACACATTAAAAGCCAGGAATATATGTCTGACGCGTTGAGCAACAGTGAAGAACTCACGCCATTATAATTTTGATGTTCACTCCAGCGGTGACCGATGGAGCCAGCGATTCATCACCACAGCATCTGCACCGTCAGAGCCACCAATCCGGCTATGGCTGCCTCTGGCACAGGCTATGTCACTATCATCTCCATCCAAACGCAGCTCTCTCTCTCTCTCTCTCTCTCTCTCTCTCTCTCTCTCTCTCTCTCTCTCTCTCTCTTCTTTTTGTATCAAATCTTTACGAAAATATTTGTATTTTTTTGTTCAATAAATCATTTTTTGTTTTTTAAGCTGAAATTCAAATGACTATTAATAATGTTTTTGCTTCGAAACGAATCGATAGTAATATAATTAATGAAATTTTGTTAATTATCTGAAGATATTCTGAATTTTGATACAAACAAAGAATATTTAATAATATTTGTTGAGTGCATCCGTTGAAAGTGAAGTGAAGTGCTCTCATATTTTGGCTCAAATAATAGATTTTTGTATTCAGTGAATAACATAGAAGTGAATCAAAAATCAGTCTTTAATTTATGTAAATTAATATTCGGCACAATTAAACTGAAGGGAGATATGAGGGCAACAAATGATTAATTTAGTCACAAAACGTATCGCATTTTCGCTGATTTCAAATATATGACAAAAATGTTTGTTGTGTTGATGTTTGGCCAACCATTGCTTGGATGGCTTTCACCGCATTCTTCAATAGCATTCTTACAGCTCTTTTCGCTTCAATTATTATTTTATTGCAATTAAATAAAGGATCGCATTATTTAAGGAATGCATTCAAACATATTTGAACAGAAAATATGACACTCTTTCCGATAGAAGACTTTTTTGAAATATTTTGCTTTTATGGCAACAAAACCACTCCTTTTTACCTGATTTTTATTTTAAGCCGATTTTGGACTCAGTATTGCATTCGAGGCAAAGGATGTTCAAAATGTATAGAATTCCAACCAATGACTCGCTCTTTGATTTAAACGATTAATTGATTTAGCATGCTAATACTCCCTTTTGTTTGCCACAATAATTGAGAAATATTCCAATACCTTTCAATTTAATATATTTCAAAATCATTAATAATTACCCTTGGGCCAATTGACATCAAAGGAATCCGGTTGGCTTCATAGGCGTGAGAATACATTTAAATACACTTAGTATCGTCAAGGTATATTACTCAAATGCTCATTTAAATAAAAAATGCTCAAATTTAAAAACAATAAACTTGGAAATAAACTGGAAAGTGGTTTGAATGAGACTGAGTTGGGCTATACCTTGATTTGTGTTTAGAGTTACTCTGTTTTATGCAAATCAATAAAAAGGAAAATTAATAGATCTTTGTTTGAAATACAAATCAAAATGAAAAGCGAGAAATCACTCGAACCGAGTGTCAGATCATTATTGGAAAGACTGAAAAACAATTGAATTTGAATAAAATAACAGTTAATTGTGAGCCTCGAAAGAGTCCGTCATTTTGTCATTTCTTTTTCATTTTGTTTGAAAATATTTTAGCAGAAAATTATGAGCCAATGATAAGCGAATAATAATAATAATAATAATTTTAGAGGTTATTATGTTTTACAATAAGAGCACAGAATATTATATTAATTCTTAACACTAATACAATATAAAAGAAAACAATTAAATGTAATTTTGTTGTCAAATCCCTAAAATTAATTTTAAATTTTACTCGAGTGTGAAAGAGATCTGAAGGGGTTTTCAAATGTATTCTTGTCTTTTGTTTCATTTTTTTGTACAATATTTACATCAGAACACAATTATATATATAAATGACATTTTAGTAGTCATTAGTTTTTTCTGAAAACTTATTTTTCAAGGTTTTCACAACAGTTTAAGAGATTGATTAAGAGATAAGCCATAAGAGAGTGAGAAAAAGATTTAGAGAAAGAGATCCCGAATGCAAAACACAGTATATTTGAGGTAAGCGTCAAAATAAATGTCAAAATAAATATCGATTAATAACCGAATTGAAGGAACGACTAAAAGGAGAGGAGAGCTGTCTATTACCGGTGTTCAGAGCCAGAGATAGTTAGAGGTAATCGTGAACTGGAGGTCTACTGAAGTAGAGTCAGCAGCAGCTGTCAGGAACTTTGACAATATTGATGGGAATTATTGGAAATGTTTTACAAACTAAGACATTATAGTGATTATCATCTAATCATAATTAGACACTTCTTTTCGATTTTGAATCTCTTCGCTATTGTTTGACAAACAAATTAATGTCTTTTCTCACACTTTTAAAGCATTATTAATATTTATATTTTTGTTGATATATATATAAATTATATATATATTAGCGAACCATCACATAATGCAACTCTAATTGTGTTTATAATGTATTTGACGTATGAATTGGTTCAGACTCTATCACAGAAATAAAATTAATGTTTACATACAAAGATATAATAACAAAAACACTCCGACCATTCCTATACCTTAATTGACAATCATTTCTCATAACTCATATTTGAAAGCTATGGTGGGCTATAGCGGGCTATAGTGGGCTATTGTCAGAGTTTTGCCTTCAGGTTATTATCAGTTATGGGTGTCATTGCTTACAGTCTTATCGAAACCTCATTTCAGTCATTAATTTCTCTTCGGATTCGTTGAGCAATACTTTTGTAATAAATGAAAGAAATGTTGTAATAAATAGGATATAATTTACAAAATTATTTCAAATGTAAACCAAATTAACAATTTTTAGACAAATTTAATGGAGAAATGGAATGAAAGTGAATTCGTGTCTCACTTGATAACCGATTTCGCACAGAATGATAAGACTGATGGCACAGAACACTACTGTCAGGAACTGATGTCTACACTTGTGCTCATCTAATGGAACATTAATGATGAATATATGAGAATAATGTTCGCCAAAAAACTTTGTTTTATCATTAATTTGTTAATACTGTATATCAAACAAACTCATGAGTCAAATATAAAGAGAAAAATCAATTATAAACTTTGACTGAAATGACATTAATTTTGGGGAACCGTACGTGTGGTGAGTCGTCAAATAATTGTCGCAATATATTAATAATCATTGGTTTGGGAGTACACCAGAGGTAGACCACAATTCTGGTCATTCAATCATTTCATTTGCCTTTTTGAGAGACAATTAAAATAAAATAAAAAACAATAAATAGTCATTGGATTTGAGTCGAGTCCCCACTTTGCGATTCTTTCAATTAGATGATCGACTCGTAGCTAATACTCATACCTAATACTCAGGTATAATATGGTCGCAGTGTATATGTTATGTGTTTATTATGGATACAAATTATTAACAATTAAATCAATATATGTTTTGTCAGTCAAATTCTGTTTTACTGTTTTACTGTTTTACACGTAACGTAAATGTCCCGAAAAGGGCCCGATTTTCAGTTTAGTAGCGGTTGTTGTAGTGTTTGTACTGTACTGTTAGGTACTGTTATGTACATTATGTCCGTAATTAACAGACAATTGCATACATTGCACGTCCAGAACATCGGTATATCAATACAAAAAAAGAGTTAACCAAATAGAAAATGATTCTAAAAAAACATTAAATACTTTAAAATGTATTAATAATAATATATTTATATAATTATCTGTGTTTTTACTAATTTTCATCCGAAAAATGGTTTCCTTTTGTATTCAAATTTGAAGCACATAAATGACTGGCCCTTCGATTCAACAAACTTTGGACTAATTTTAATCAATAATAATCTAATGATAATATAATTAAATAATTTAGGCTAAAGGTATCAATTGCTGGCATTTCTTCAGTTTTGCACTCACTCTAAGCCCTATCGAAAAAACACTCGAAAATCAATTCTCTAATTATCTGCGAATTCATTAGTTTCTGGGTTTCACTGAAAAATTAGTTTTCACTTATGAAAAATGGTTATCAATGTCTCAATAAAATGAAAATTAGTGAAAACCAACGAATGTTATCTGAATCGAAATATTTTCTTCAATTCTGGTACTTAAGCCCCGTTTCATATCAATTAAAAAACAGTTATATCGCTATAAAAAAGAATTTTTGCGACTCTTTTTCAGATTATAGCCTTTTATAGCCTTTAGGGATAACTTTTCTTTTTTGTCGATTAATGTCTTTAATTATTGAGTTTTATCTGAGAAATGAGTGAACCATTAAATTAATACTAATTTGTTTATCGATATATAATATTTGGTAAAAGTGTTGTCCTATCTGTTGATGTGTTTTGTTGTAGAGTTAAATGTTTTCAATCGATTCATAAATATTTATATTAATCATTAGATCTCTAATTGAGTTCAGGCTTTCGTTTCGTGCAAATGATGCAAATGATGGTCGACGGGACCCAACATTTGAGGTATTTGTGGCGGAACTACACTCTGCATCTTATGCTCCTTCTTCCACTTCATTCTTCTGTTTTGGAACCAAATCTTGATTTGTCTTTCGCTGAGGCATAAGGAGTGCGCGATTTCTATCCGTCGCCTTCGAGTCAAATAACGATTAAAATGGAATTCTTTTTCCAATTCGAGGGTTTGATATCTTGTGTATGAAGTCCTCTGCCGTTTGGTTTCGCCCATTGAGTTGACGCCGTCTAACAAACAGAGAAATCAGTTCACAATTATTGTTATTCTCTTTCAATGCGGTTCTCATTAATTGAATATAAATTTCTAATTCAACACAGAATGAAATATATGGGAAAATGTGAATATGTTTTAATAGATTGTTAGAAAAAATATAAATTATAGAGCCTAGCTCATTTGTGCGTTCATAATGTATTAGTGCATAATCTAATGTCTTTATACACGAGTTAGTCGTTGTCTACCATAAACAAACCATTACTAATGTTCTTAGCAATGAGGGGATGATCGAGTGAGCCGTACGAGAGCTCAGCGTATATTAGCCAAGACTGTCACTGCCTATCATTCTGCACAGGAATAGACATTCGCAACGAACCTATTTTGCAAACACAACACAGGAGTTGTACGTAAAAAATGAAACAAAAATGAAGGCAAAGAAACGTAACATTAGTTATAGAAAAAGTTGTAATTATATTATATTTAAAATAAAGCCCTCAAGGATTTCAACACAAAGAACACCATTACTGGCATACAAGAGGACTAACACTTAAATTATCATTTGATTGCCAATTGTAGACAAAATTAAATATCAGCCAATATTTTCTGAGACAAAGACATTGAATTCGCTGAATCTGTCAAACATTGAGGAATAGGTTTGGAAGAGAAATGCGATATCCGATGAGATATGGCTTTTTGGCTAAATTAGAGTCAAATAAGAGTAAAACTAATGCCAAATGTTTTTCTCGCTCTTTGTTAGTAACAAAATATGCAGCTTTTGGTCGCTTTTGGTTTACACCACTTTTACAGCGCTATTCAAAATGTTTGTGTCTTTCTGTATATGAGAGAGACTGAGCTCTAAGAGCGTGAAGGCCTGTCTTTTTCTGTCAATATGAATGATAGTGAAATGAATTTTTGGTGCTGACCATCCGGTGCTACGACTGGCAAAACATAACAATAAAAGTAGTAGCGATCGCCTGGAGGTCTAACATTATAAATGAAAAGTTATAGTCATCCGATTCACCCACAACTCACACAACACAACATAGACACACAACTCATGCATAGAGTCTAATAAATGGCAATTCATTGCATTCATATGGAGAGCAGAGATAGTTATGAGCCGTACGGACCATAACTCGCAAATACGGTAAACACCGAAAACAGTGAAGACATTCGCCAAACGTTAGGTTTGTATACAATTGTAAATCTAAATGAATGTTAAGACAGAATCAATGCCTTCTGTGCCTCGTTGGTAGTCTGTAGGCCTGTTGAGCACAGCACATGAGAGCACCCATATCATTTCGTTACGCTTGATATAATAAAAGTAAGATTGTAAATCAGTACCGGGCCCTTTAGTACCCCCTTTAACTGCCTATTTTATAGCTGGCCATAAAACTAACTGCTTTTGCCAACTCTTGAGGCAGTAATTCAGCGAAATTACGGTCGACTCAGTGATACACCAGTGCTGTTCTGGTGCTGTTTTATGGCTAATGGGAGGGAAGCCTAAGCTTGACAGAGGTGGTACTATCGAAATTTACAACCATCTTCAACAGTGAAAAAGGCCTCTGCGCTCCAGAACTGAACATTTCGAGTCCAGATACCCATCGGTTTAGTTGTTTGACATAACCAGTGCTCAACACAACAGACACAACAACCCTCACAACCGACTCGACCAACACAACAACCAAAGAGATGGAAAAGGACTTACTCTGGCCGACGTGCACTTTCCTCATCCACGGGTAAATATGAGGTGGGTTTCCCGAACTGCCATAACTGCCATTCTTGCCCTGTCCTCCATTGGCTCCACTCGTGTTTGTTTGTTGTTGAGCTGAGTTCGCACTGTTTGCTTGTGTTTGTCCACCAGACGCCCGTTGGGGTGGTGTGGCTCTGGGTTCGGGTGATTGACCAGCACCACCACTGGATGTGCTGAGATCTTGAGGCGATGAGGCGGAGTCGACGGCGTACTTACAGCTCGATGGAGAGGCGGGCGTTCTTGAGGGCAGAATTGGTGCCGAACTGTGATGACTGAGCCGTGACTGGACTACGGCCTGAGCCGATTGCGAACATGAATTGCTTGAATAGGGATGAAGTTCTCTGTGATGTGAAGAAACGTGTGGATGACTGGAGTGATGATGACTGCTGTGATGGTCGCCATTCTGCAGGTATGCCGAATAGGCCGGAGATGTGGGCTGAGCGCTGGCGGTCACAGCGCTGTTGGCCGCACTGGCGTAACAATTATTATATACTTGTGGTGTATAATAATCTGCTGGATTGGCTCCGGCAGCGGCCCCAGTCTCGGGACCAGCGCGAGGCTGTCCGTAGCACGAGGTAAGAGAATTGACGAACTGATATGAGCTCATCTGCTCTCCGGACTGATTTGTGAAGTAATTGTGCTGTCCCAATTGCTGTCCAATATTCCACGCAATTTTTGATGAATTATGGCCGATCTGCTCTCCAGGAAACCTCCGGCACACTTTTAATAGCGCATTATACCAACCCAGGCGTCTCTGCCTTTCGCTCAGACACGTGACTCACTCAGAACCAATCGACAGTCAAAGAGTCACTTCTGTTGCCATAACTTCTGCTCTGAACTCGTGAAGAATGCACTCTAAGCACCAGTTGTGGCAGTTCTGGCAGTTCTCTGTTTATGTATGAGTTGAGACTTTTTTACCAATAGGTATGAGCGACAAGACTACCACTAATACTACAATAAAGACAGAATCCCAACAAAATTACTATTATTATCAACAATACGTATATTTATTAGTATTAGTCTTAGCCATAGATCTGATATAAAATTTATTTCTGATAATACTTCTCAGAGATTAGTCTCTTATCAACGCAACAAACTTCTGACCAAACATTCAAACAGAGACTAATGAATAAATTTTTTACCTAAACATTAAGTTGTCTTTAAATAGAGTCGAAAACTACGATAATTGTTGGTTAATGATGTCGATGGAGACAATGATTGAGACAACGATTCAGACAATGATCACTAACTTATAATTATTGAATAATTAGCACAAAAACAACGATTAACTCAAAGACACAAAAGTTTCGATTCTTTGATTTCTTTGAAATGCAAGAAATATTCGCACCAAAGAGGATATCAAAGGATATCAAACCCAAAGGGAAAACGATTTTTAATAATCGTATAGTTTTTCTAAATTTTATAAATAATTATAAATAAATTCAGAGTTTGGTTAAGAATTTTTGGCAAATCGTATGAAATGTTGAGTTTTGAACGTTTCGGAGCGGTTTGAGTGTAAACACAACAAAACTGAAACTTAGTATAAGTCGTAAATTGAATTGAATTCACTGTTTTGACGGTTTGTATATATTTCGCAGGTTTTTGACGAAACTCATCAAATGTGACCTTTCAGTACGTGAGTGAAGATCGCATCTGAGTTGTTCTGATGCTTACGGGATCTGATATTGTATAACAAGACTTGGAGTACAGCACCTCCCTTCTTAGGTCCGTCCTCAACTTCAACCTAAAATCCGTAGCTTTTTCTGATGTCCCAAACTTTTTCCCCGATTCTGCTCGTTGTGGCGCCGAATGATACAACTGGCACATTATCATTTACCCCCTCCTCTCCCCATTTATATCTGCCACAAGAGTCTGAAGAGGCACATGAAAGCATCTTATGCTTTACCACATTTGCCAGAGTCGACAGAGCGCATGGAACAGTCGACAGGCGCTCCACTGGTCTGCCGATAGTACCGAATCATTGCTTGTTTGGCACCTGATTCTCATTCTCTGCCCATACTTTGCAGCTTAAGAATTATACCTTATTTTCAATGAATTCAGTGATACTTTTCTTGTTTTGTTTCTCATTTCAAGTGTTTGTTTTCAATTCATAGCAATGAGACTCAGAATAAGGGCTTCTCTTCCATTATGCCAACCATTCGAACCATTGACAGCAATGGTTGCTCTCTCTTATGAGACCCGAACCCAATCCTCTGCGATAATGAGTAAGTGAGTAATAGACCAGAGAGGAGAGAGAGAGGGAGAGAGAGTGAGTGAGCAAGTAAGTGAGTGAGTGAGAGAGAGAGAGAGAGAGAGAGAGAGAGAGAGAGAGAGAGCTGTTTTGGGTTTAGTTTGTAGTGTTGTTCAGAGGATATGAGTGTATGTGAGATGAAAGTGGAGTCAATGCATAATTAATAAGAGAGTAAGTTATATAATGGTTAAATGGAGTTACTTCTAGTGATGTGACGCTCTTTATTCATGGATTGGCACTTACTGTAAGACTCTGTTAGTTGTAATCGTCTCACAAATGGTTTGATTGTGAGACAGATTTTAGTCTCATATATAAACTTATTTTTCAAGTATTTCTTATGCGAGTCTTTCTCTCAAATTAATGACATTAGTCTTTGTAATTAGTTTTACTACTATTCCTTCTTTTTCTCTCAACTAATTAGACTCCGGGGCTGTTTTAGTCTATACAAAAGTTGATCCATTTTTAGCATTCACTTCATTTGAAACGAATTTTCGATCGAAAAAAAAATATTTGTTTCTCTCTATCATAGAGTTTATGTAATGTTATTCAACGGCAAGTGTTTGGACGGAATGTACACTTAATTTGGGTTTAGTTGAGTAAAACTGTTGTAAAATGTATTTATGAGTACTTTATTTTTACTTATTTTGTTGTTCATCAAAAGTAATAACATTTTGTGTACATTACTCTACTCTTCCACACATAGTGAACATTGAATACCACTTTTGTCATAACCATAGCATAGAGAGGGAGACCGTTCACAGCACTCACAGCACGACTCATATGCTCTCTAAGTAAGCCTTTATTAAAAAAGAGAAATCTTTTCTCTTAAGATTTATGACAGTGACCATAGAAGCGCATGCTGTCGGTTCCCACCACACGTGCAAATATTTCCAACTCAAGCCAACACTCGAACCCATATATACTGAACAGCACTCACTGTTTAAATGGAGTTTTCAAACATATTGCTCTTCCATTGCTTCCACTTTTGTGAAGAAAAAGTTTCAAAACATAACATAATTTTATCGTTTGTGTCATTATTTTGTCGTTTTTAGTCTCGCGAAACAATCTTTGGCCAAATGACCGAAAACTTCTCGCTTTCATCCATTAATAGATACGTCAAAAGTATTTAATTTTTTGCCGAATTTATTTCTCTGATTATATCAGCGGATAAAATGTTAACATTTTTTCAGACTTATTGTGAATATTAAGAGCTTTTGAGTTGAGGTTCAAAAACTTTACTGCATTTCAATCATAAAATTATTTATTCTTTTCTGTTCTAAACTAAAAATAGAAGAATGCAGTGAATGCAATGTTAACACTGGAACAGGGCTGGGATATGCTGTGCTGCTCTTCTTTCCAATGTTTGAGCAGTGAGATGATAGCAATCGTTTTTTACTTGCAAAAAATTCATTCCTATTTTTGTTACATTTATAAAAACAGAAAATGCTGTCAAAAATCCATATTTTTATTCTATCGAATAAGTGAATTGAGAGGGAGATAGAGAAGAATAGGTGTAATACCACATAATAAAGCAAGGACAAACACTGCTCCAAACAGATCGTCGCATCAATGAGAGAGATTATAAACCAATATTGTATTAGACGACTATTCCTATTCCTATTCCTATGTCTGTCATAAGTGCATTGCAAGTGTGAGCTCACAATTGTGACCATCATTACTCTTGTAGGGAAAAACAGTGAGCTCTGGATCGGGTGAGTCTCTCTTCTATTACTGACTCACATCTGCTATTGTGCTTAACTTATATTTTGGTTATACCCGATGTATACCGTATGCGCGCCATCGCTATATCCATAACTTCACTCTAAACAACATTTGAATACAGTCTGAAGTAGAAAACAAAAGACAAAAAACTTTTTCCTTTAATCACAACAATTATTCGCCAATACTTTTCACATATTATTGATGTGAGAGAAAATTGTTTTTCCATACATAAGCGGAGAAAATAGACAATCAATGAATGGAAACGCCATTGCCTTTAGTCAACAAACTATAAAACAGATATTCATCACTGAATGCAATTCGTTTTGCTATCAATCGATATTATTCTTGGAATATATGCTTTTATTCTTTTCAACCTTAATATCAAAGTTTATATTGAAAACTAGTACTCAATAATTAATTACAGCAACAGTACAACACCTGCAGTATTCAACTGATGTCGTACTGTCTAATTCACTGTCGTATTTCACCAATGCTTTCAATGTATTAAAATTTGAACCCATAATAACTGATCGTCGATATCAACTCAAAACATACGACATGAATGAGTACTGACTCTCTATGCGGTGTCTAAAGAGAATAGAGAAACAGACTTATTCCTAGTAAATGGTAATATCCCTCGAGAGGGGAATGAATGTGTAATCTTGCATAAAGGGGTGCACAACAAATACAGAGAATAATACAATATATTAAATATTAGGACTTCTTATATACCCCTCACCAATAATGATCACTGAAAACTACGAAATCAACTTTTAGTCGACTTTTTTGGTTCACATTTTTTGTTTTGTTTTTCTTTTCTCTTAAAATTTCATCGAAATTAAAATAATGACAATTTTTTGATGGAAAGCAATAAAAATATCGATTGAATTGAAATAAAAACGATGGGAATAATAAAAATTCTATAATATATTAGATATGAAGTGTTTTGTGGTTTCACTAATACAATACATAAATATATATCAAATATTTTCTTTAAATAACTTTTCAATACATTGGACTATAATTCTTGAATCAAGTCTTATATTAATAATAGTAATAATTCTCTTAATTATAAGTTTATAATAATTTTTAAATCAGTGGTGAAGTAAATAATGGAATCATTTTTAAATGATGGTTAAAAATAATTAATAATCAGCAATAATTTATACTTGGTACTTTATACTGATTACAATTTAAATGTTTATATAAATAATAATTTAATGTATAAATACTTATAAATAATTTTTATATTACATAATAAGTGTATTTAAAATCTTCAGACA
>JAQGBD010000274.1:0-36905 GCA_034698165.1 Punctoribates punctum | reverse complement strand
TCGATTCACAGCTTATGCATCGCTTAAAAAGAACTAAAACTTCGGCGATAGATAAGCGGTTTTTTGTTGGCTTCGATACCGTTTGTAATGTTTTTCATCAATAAATTAAAAGCAAATAATAAGAAGAGACGAGAGTTTTATTGAAGAGTCAATTGAAAGCCAAATAAATTAAAATTTAATTGAATTCATAATTTTTATTGACTTTAATGTCGAGACCAGTCATCCGTTAAGTGATTTGTGCGGAAATTTCATTCCTGTCCACCGATTATCACCATTAATATCAAGGTATTTGTCTTTGGGTCAGATCTTAATTCTCCACATTTTCTCGCTTTTTATGCACTGATTTAAAAGGCGTCCAATTGTTTACATATTTTAGCGGAAAATTATTTCAAATCATTTGATATCACTTTCCTATTAAAACCTATTTATGTAATACCAGTCTTTGGATCCATTAATCACTTAATATTGACTTATATTATGTTCATTTTTCTGAAATTTAATCTCAGGAGAGAGAGAGAGAGAGAGAGAGAGAGAGAGAGAGAGAGAGAGAGAGAGATTAGTTTTCTCTAATTATTGCAAATTCATTTAAATAATTAAATTAGCCTTGTTCAGTTTAATGATAAATGAGTGTATTTGGGCATAATTTTTGGATTCATAAGTTATGATTCATAACGATTCAGTTGTCAAATAAAATGCTAGTTCATAATTGCCCTATCATTTTCCAACTAGCCCGGCTGATTTATTGGTTGTTGTTCGTTAATGTGTGTTGGTGTAAGTTGACCAGGTTGATCCTAATCAGTTGGGAAGTAACACTAATTTAATGGGAAATCAATGGCCGGCAAAAGGAGTGCTTCTTCTCATTAATCTTGATTTGGAGTAAATGTCAAACCATTGTAACCATTGTTTCATTTGATTTCTTTGACTCCAATCCTTTATCATTAGATTAGATTAAATGGAATAAATGGTGCTTGCTTATCTCCCAGAATATTGCATTTATGGCCTCCCAGAGTCTGACACCTGTTTTCCAGTCTTCTTATGAATTATGAAATTTTTAATTAAATTTCGTTTTAATGGCATTTCATTAGATTAGTAGCGAAAACAGTTTAGACATTATTTGAGTCTTAATTAATTAAATTCATTTGTGTCTGAAGTGATTAATACAAGTGGTTGTTATCTGACATAAAAAAAGGGAAACCCGTTGTGAATATCAAATGTGTTTCATGTGTTTCGTCGGTTAAACCGATTTTTTTGGCGATAAAAATATTTAATAATTATTCGGTTTTAGATTTCAACACAAAATTAATTAGTTTTCTGTAAAATAGTTTTAATGTAATTAATATATAAATATATTCAGTGTTTTGTTGAATGAAACAAATAAATGGCATTAAAATACTGTTCATTAATATTAGTCTTTTGGATGTTTTCTCACCAATAATGGGATTTTTTGAATGAATTTCTCTACGATTTCAGTATTGATTGCAATTCAGACCATTTCTCTTATCAGATGAAAAGAGGGGACAAAACTCTAATAGATAATTGATATTTGAATTCAATGTTTGTTACCTATCATTAGATTTGTTTAATTCAATTATTATATTATCTTTTGGTTTGTTTTTCATAATAAATGGTTTCGTTTTTTAATCACATCTTCTATTGTCTGATGAGTTTAGTCTCAAATATTTGTAGTAATAAATCGTTTTTAAATTGGTTTATAAATTACTAAAAGAATGCAATTCTGCTATAATCGGATTTCCAAGAGTATAATCTTGTCATTCAATTTGAAGAACAAATTATATTTGTCTCAGAAATATATAATTCATTGAATTTGTATTAATTTTTAAAATAGTTTTTGTAATACTTTTATTATTTTATTGAAGTTTTTTTTCTCTCTTTTATTGTACTGAATGTGAAATCCCAGGAATCGATAGGAATCGGGTCTGAGATGTGAGTTATTATGTGACACAAACACAGAATATTCTGTGCTATTCTGTATAACACAGAATAATGTTTGCCTTTTTGTTATGACATGAGTCCTATCATTGATTTGTTTGCCAACAAACCCAACCACTTCTGTGTTAATACACTTGACATTAATTGCAAGATTACATTTAATTTGCATTCATTTACTTTGAAACTAATTGAATAAAATTCTGCACTAATTCTGTTGATTATACAGTACTTAGTCCTCAGCCTATCAGATAAAACGAGTTTAGAGCATTAAATTGAGCAAGTTAGTCAAGCTCTTCGTTTTGGAAATTGATATCCCTTTGAATCTAGGTTATAAAGGCTTAATTGAACAGGCTAATAGTTGACATTGTTTATTTTACACCATTTGAACAGTTAATTAGACATTTGTTTATTTTATAATGGATTTCATCTGCTCTAAGAAATTGCAATTTTATAATCAAATCTCATTTTGTGGACACACCTCAAGCCTTATCTAATTTGCAAGTTTATTCATATTTCAAATTTCTGGCTTTAATTTCTCAAACCATTGTTTGTTTAGTTTCGGATTTATTCCGTAATTACCGCCAATTAGGGGATAATTAAAGGGATTTCCGAATATTTATGTCTAATCTCTGGTACTTTCAGTCGTTTAGAATAAAAGGCCATTAAATCGGACCAAAAGATGGATATTTCCCAATACAACACACGAGTGATTCAGGAGCCCAGAGGAATGATCAGGGTCATCACTTTGGTTAGTAAACTTTGTCTTTTTTGACCCATGATTCACCATGGTTAATTGCGGTTATATTCTGTGCAGATATTTGCAATACTAGCGTTCGCGACGACCTCTGGCTTTGACACATTCACATCTTTTAAGCTGACCTGTAGGGCCACCGGCGAGACCGCCGACGCCAAAGCCAGGGCTAATCTTGTTCTCAATTACAAGCTGGCGGTGGAGTACCCCTTCCAGTTCGATAACAAGATTACGGTTAACGAGAGCTGTTCGCCCACCGCTAAGGAGCAGACCCACGACTACTCAAAGATGGACTTTTCCAGTTCGGCGCAGTTCTATGTGGCGACCGGTGTCTTAAGTTTTCTCTACTCAACCGCCGCTTTAGTGCTCTATATCTTCGGGACCCGTCATTATGAGAGCAACCCATTGATTCCTGTCGTCGATTTGGGTATTACCGCTGTTCTGACGATTTTCTGGTTGGCCGGCTCCTCGGCCTGGGCTGCCGGCGTCAGTGACGTCAAATACTACACAAAACCCGAATATATTTGGGGTTTCCTAACGTTCTGCGCCAAAAACAATACCGAAGGCGAGGACGCATTGGGTTATTGTCTGAACACAAGCCCCGGAAAGTTTACTTCTTTGAACATTTCTCTGGTCAGTGGCTCTCCTTTCAATTGGTTTTCTTTATTCTGAGCGTATTCTGTGTTTTATAGATATTCGGATTCGCGAACATATTTCTGTGGGGGGCCAGTGCTTGGTTTGTCTTCAAAGAGACCCAATTCCATCGGAAACCGATCCCCGACCCCAACCAAATGGGGGCTCCAGGACAGCAAAGTTTCGACCAATTCGGTGGCCAAATGGGAGGCCAACAGCCAATGCCAGGACAGACACATTTTCCACAACAGCGCCAGTTCTCAGACGGCTATTGATTGAGTATTCAGTCATTTCGTTAAGCCTTTCAATAAGTCATTTACGCAAAGCTTTTGTGATTCACTCAATAATTATATAATTATTTGTTTTTCTTCTCAATTCTTATGATTAATCGATAGTTGAGTTAATTTGAGATTAATTTTTGATTACAATTCCATAAATCAGTACTTATTTTCATATTCCGAGCGATTTATCCATTGGTTTCGTCTTATTCTTCGAGTTTTAAATATAATTCTTAATTAATCACAAGAAATGAGTGATATTTGGCTTAAGGATCGCTGAAAATCACTGCCCTTTGACTATAAATAGACTAAAGATATCACTTAAATAATTATCATCTCTTCTGGAACTCCTTTTTGATGACATTCTAAACAATTATCTCTAAGTTTTAAACGTATTCTTACTCTCAATGTAATACATTGTGTCACAAATACCTCAAATAATTTACTTATAAACCCATAGAAGCCTTTGATTTCAGCAAAATTCCAGTCAATTGAGTTATCTTTTTGTCCAAATCATTAGGTTTTATGAAAAATAATAGAAAGCAATAAATAATTGACAAAAAAATGACAAATTTTACTCGAATATAAATATTAGATTCGATGTATAAAAAAAAGACTTATAATTCATATAAAACTGTTTTATATATGAGTCCAGTGTTTGTTAGCCTTCACTCTAATTGCGATCATTTACTTATCACTCGAGACTTATCAGTATTTTTCCAATTATACTAAACTTATAAGTTTTTGATTGAGTCGGTTGTCCTCAAAATTATTATTATTATTAATACTTAATCCGAAACTATTGACGCTATTTATAGCCTATTAATCAAAATACTACTTATTATTGAACTGAAGCTAAACTCTTATCATTTGATTGCTTTAATTGACAGTATTTTTGCAAATCTATTCATTTCGTTGTAAATGTATTGTAATTAAGCGTAAAAATAGACAAAATTAGATCAAAATTAGTGTTAATATTGATAAACAAAATCGAATTAATTGCTGGATAAGTTTTGGTTTGAAATTTCGAGCAAATATCACAACTTTTCTCTCTATTATCAGCAAAAAATGTGTAAATATTAGCGAAAAAGTTGTTATCGATATCTCTGAGAGATTTAGTGGTCTTTTCCGTTAAAATTGAGGAACAGTTTGAGCTCTCATTCAATATGTTGTATATGTGTTGTGAAAGACTCATACGATTTAACGACAATTAATTAGTTTTTATTAATCGCTTCATTTGATTGACATTCAAATCAATATTCAATTACGACAAAAGTAGAGACAATTTATTAGTCGATTGGTTTAAAACACATCTATTCTATTGACTCTATCCGCAGGTGACTCCTCTTCTGAAGGCAGTGCCCGCGACTAAATAAATAATGAGAATAATTGCTTTAATGTAAAAAAGTGTAAATTATGTTAATTTTTGTTAAAAACTAATTATAATTAAAGACAATTCTGTAATAAATAATGAATTTTTTCCAACACTCGACTTTGTTCTTGCTCAGTTTACTCACTTTAAACTTGAATTCTTCGACGGTTTGTAATGATATCCTCGACTCTATTCAATTGTCACAAACCGACGAAGACTTCTGGCAATGGATTTGGGGCTCCGATGACAACGAGACTCAGTAGGGAACTAACCCTCTTCACGGGATCAATGACCAAGTTCAAATTATACCACCTTTTTCTATAGAGGCCACAAACCTGTAGACCACATTAGGGAGGAACTGGATCATCACTACGGGAGCCTATTCTCGGACAACATTAATGACTTACAGCAAGAATTGGATTTTCATATATTCAAGTAAGTATTGAAATGATTGGAGAAAGGTCATTTTATTGATTCAAATTGGCATAGTTTACATGATTTCGACAAAAACAAAGTTTTAGATGGTTTGGAGATGTTGTCGATGTTGAGCAGACACGACACGGGTCAACACCACCACAACATCCATAGCTTTGAACAAAATATAGGTATTATTCTGTCCAACAAGTGTTGGAAATGATTGAAAATCACTTTTCTATCAATTATTTTATGCAAATAAGCGGTCATTGATTTGGTTCTGAGGACTGACGACAAAAATAATGACGGATTCC
This sequence comes from Punctoribates punctum, assembly GCA_034698165.1. Classification (NCBI taxonomy): domain Eukaryota; kingdom Metazoa; phylum Arthropoda; class Arachnida; order Sarcoptiformes; family Punctoribatidae; genus Punctoribates; species Punctoribates punctum. Next base: position 31,193 of record JAQGBD010000274.1, on the reverse strand, counting down.
TTGATTATAATGAGTTTAAAAGTGCGAAAATCAAACACAATCTCAAAGGTTTATAACCGGAGTAATGAATAATCGGAATATATTTTATTTTTTGTTTCAAAACTAATCAATAATTTAAACCATTTTTGTTTGCTTTTGATAACAATTCTGTTGAAAAAAGTTTAGAATTTATTTAAATGAATAAAGATCTTGATATTTGAGGAGTTACCTTGATTATTTGAAAGTTATTAGTCATTTGCCGGACACGACTTCTATACCAGACTTGCATTTCCTAAGAATTGAGACAAGAATTTGATACAAGTTTTGTAAAAATATAGGAATAAGTGATTCGGAGATAATTTCTTAAGAATTCTATGCGTTTCCAAGAATTACATGATTTGTATCTATTCTTAGAGTGGACTCAATCCATAAGAAATAACAGTCTATTGAATAGAAGATAATTAATCTCCAAAACTATTTAAGTGGTAATTGAAGTGCTCTTCACTTCAATTTTGTATCAATTGATTTGATTAACACTAATGTCTGGCAAAACGCTGAGTAATACAGAAGTGGACAGAATGATAGATATTGTCTCAGAGGAGACATACCCCGACATCTTCATCCTTGAGCATCTCTTTGGAGCATTCCTTGCCTCCCATCCATTGGGTGTCATCGCAAATGTCGACCACTTTGTCATTGCACTGTTCCCACGCTGTGATCGCACTCTCCTATCAAATAAAATGTTATATAAAATCGCAGTTAATTCTGAGTTAAGGCTCAGATGAGAGGCTTATGGCCGGCCATACAGGCATTAGTTCCTGGATTCTGGGATTAATGCACTCAGATTTAAGATTAGCCCATTGTTCCGGCGTAATTGGCTGTCCCTTTCTGCAGAGCCACTGTCTTATACCCTCCGAGTGTTTTTCGACTACTTTTGTCATCCGAGAGTTGGCCACAACATTGGAACTGTTCTGACAACTAATCCAGGAATTAGTGGTCAGAAGAAAGAACACAATTTTTAATCCGTTAGAAATTTGTGGCATTTTTGCTGCTCTTCTGCTTAAAAGCTTTTTCACAGATTTGACAAAAACTGCTTTTTTCTATTCTATTGCTATTTATATAGATTTTCAAAGGCTCTCAAAAATCTATGAATTATTTAATTTTGTTTTACTTTCTATTTGTGGGCAAATATTAGGCAAAAAAAAAAATATTTAAAAATTCAAAAAATATAGTAATTCAGGAGAAAAATATTTCTGACAAAAGAAAGCCATTGAATAAAATAATAATAAATATCAGGAATAATAATAAAAGTGTTAAAAGCTTTGCAATAATTCAATGAAAACCACTTTCATTCACACAATTTATTTCTGTCTTTCAGTTTCCAAAGGCATTGAATAAAATAATCAATTCTTTAGTTTTGTTTATTTATCAGAAGAGTTAGCTTTTTGTCAACTTTTTTGCCATAGATTTTGATTTTTCTCGAAATACAAATATTGGAGAAAAGTATTTCAATTCAATAATAATAACAAACCAATGACCATGGACCTTTTTAAACATGTTCTAGACCCAAAAAATGCGTTGATTGACCTCTTTTCAAAAGATCAACACAGATGTGAAGGTATGAGACATCCAGTAATTAATTGGTCTCAAAGTTAATCAACTCTCAGATTATGAGGAGTTAGTAGTGGTGGGGGTCACGAGGTGGCTGCTCTATTCTTGGTGGTGGTGCTGGGGCTTCGCGGAAGATTAAGCCAATAAAAGGATCGATACAGGATTTCACTGTCGAGCGCATAGATCTCTCACTGAATCTTCTAGGAGTGGCTGTCGTGTGGAAACATTGATAAAACCTGAAGAACTCCAGTGAGAGTCCATTTAAGAATCTCCGTTACTCAGCCCAAACATGATTTAAGTGATTGGCCCAGCGAGTAACTAGCTCAAACAGTTCATTTCTCTCTCTTGTGTGCAGTGTGAGTCTGTGTAGGGCTGGCTATCTCTGAGCCAGGGATCAGAATTTTGGGTAAGAAATACATTATTTCTATTATTGTTGTTATTATAGCAAAATCTCTGAAAACAAATCCAGAATTTGTTGGAAAACTCGAACTGAGGCCAGAATTTAGCCAAAGAGTGGATACTGTGGACAGCTTTGGACATAATATTAGAGCTGAGAAGAAGAACACAAACCAGGAAACTGTGACTCAGTTACAGAAGAAGTGGTTCCTCAAGAGAATGGCCGAGAAATCCAGCAATAAATTTGAGGGATTTGTTCAAAGGTGATAAGTGAAAGGCTTGATAGCCATATGTCCCGACCATCCCGTTCTATGAGACGTAGCGATGTGCCCACATTCGGACCGGGAGGCTCGCCCTCCAAGCCATACATTAACTCTATATCACAGCCTCCTTCAGCGCGAGGCAGTCCCATATCGTCGCGTCATTTAATTAGTCCGACTCACGGACGACACCGAGGAAGACACGGGTACGGTATCAGCCGGTCCAGCAATAATAGTCCGCTTACACTACCCGTCGAACACGTGCCCCAGTCTTTGAGCACCAGTAGCGCCTACGGGCACGGCTTTCCATATTACGACGATCCGGGCAGCCCTATAATGGATACTCGAACCAGCGGTATGATGCACGGGGTCGGACCCCGATCACGTTCCGGTCGTATGCCACTCAGGAGTTACCATTCACTGGACAGGGACCCACTGGACAGGGAATATATGATGACAGACCCGCGAATGGCAGACCCTCGAATGGCGGACCCAAGATTGGGAGACCCCAGATTGGGAGACCACAGAATGGGAGACCACAGAATGGGAGACCCGCGGTTGGGCCACACAGACCCACGGGACAGGTCTTTTGACCGCCAAATAGATATGAGTGCCAGACATCAGCGAAGGGAACGGTCTCTCGACAGGTCAGTGTATTTGAGGGACGACCCGAGTCAGGCCTATCGAGACCGAGAGACAATGATCGACGACCCGTACCGGGACCCACGTGACCCGCATAGGGGAGTGCACACCAGTCTGGGCCACTCAGTGGGTGCAGACCCCAGACATTTCCAAAGTAGAGACAGTTTTGTTATGGAACTTCAGGCCCGACTCAATGAACTCCAGTCCCAATACGGAAACGTTAAGCGAGAGTTGGACGCAACCACACAAAAGCTCGGCTCAAGTATGCACAGCATCAAAACATTCTGGAGCCCCGAACTCAAAAAGGAAAGGGCTCTGAGGAAGGAGGAGGCCGCCAAATACGCCCTAATAAACGACCAGCTCAAAATACTCCGATCGGAAAATCAGGTCTGACACCAATTTCCTTTATCTCACTCTTTCTTTTTATCGGGAATTCCTTTCTTACAAAAGAGCAGTTCTTCTTTTGCCTGCGTTTCAAGGCTTTAGGTTTCATTGAGGGCACAGACATCTGTTTTTTTGATAACACATCTCTTTTTAAAATTATTTTACGTCACTTTTTTTTCAATTCTGGGTTTCATTCAAATATTTGTCTCAACTCTAGGATTGGCATTAATTTACTCTTTTGTTTGAAATTCTTTAACCAATTTGTTGATTAGATCAGCGAATAAGTGAATAAATGAGAAACTATTGAATGCCGACCACAAAGGGGGGACTGTCTAGTGGTCGGCAGTGTCTGTATTCATGCCTAACTCACGTCTAGTTGTCTGATTTGCTACAGAAACAGGCGGCGCTCATCAGACAACTCGAGGAAGAGCTCAGAATAACACATATGAGGAATCCGGACGCAGATGTTCAGCAACATATCGACGCTCTTTATTCAGAGAAGGAGCACATGTCTAAAGAGATATTCCTTCTGAGGGAAACCATTAAAGTAAGAGAAACTATTGCATACGGAAATAATTATTGCATGGCCAGGGTCAATTACATTCCCCTCTATTAGCCAATAGCTGGCCTACAAATGCTTTAAAAATCTGGAAAATGTCAAAACCCAGAAGTATTCTAATATTAGTGAACATAAACAACACTAAAATTGGGTAAATGGCTCTGAAAGGGCTGCAATGGACGGACCCTATTGTTAATATGCCTCGCATTCCATCAATTCATGCTTTACTTCAATGAAAATACACTCAGAGCTCTCTATTTCCCTATTATTGAGCTTCACTTAAATGAGAATAAATGTTTTAGATGATTAAGATAGACAAGGACAAATTAGTTGAATTTTAGAACAATGATTGCCAGTGCACTGTACACAAGTTATGCAAGATCGTTTCAATATAATTTTATCTGAAAAGAGCAATAAATGATAAATATCCTTGAACTTTATTAGTATTTCAAATTGAAGCTCATCTAAAATTTCATTTACGAATACAAGAGAATTGGCTAGGTTATTTTGCCCGACTATTAACCTAAAATAATTGAACCAGTGCTGAAGATGAAAAACCATTGTCATATAAAACACTCTAGCACAAGTGTCTATTTGGGTGAGGATCAAATGGAAATATAATATAAGTGCCAATAACAGGCAATACCAATATATACACCGCTTTGAGAGTACTCTGTGTTGTGCTCTGCTCTGCTCTGCCAGTGCTGTGTCCGCACAATCTGTCAAAGTTTGGTTCAAAATAAAGGTTTTCCCGATTGTATAACTCGTATGACTTGTATATGCTGTGCCTTAGAAGACAAAATTCATTGTGTAAAATGTGCATACTTATTTTCATTGAAGAAAACTCAGGTTAGAATATAAACGCGCAACAATTGTCCTGCTTATGGAATCACCCATTAAATAGTTAAGTAAAATATTCAAAGATATCGATATCAGAATATCAACGCACAAAGAATGCTCAGGCTAAAAGTCAAGCAAATATTTGCCAGATGTTTATTCATAGGGATTGTGGACTCGCCCTCAAACTCGCCCTCTATTTACATCTCATTTGATCTGATTTTTATGGATAGGACTATATTTACATACGTTTTGTTTCTAAATGTTTTCTTCAAATGCATTCCTAATAGGAGTTAGAGCTCAGGTTAGAGACACAGAAGCAGACGCTGTCGGCCAGGGATGAGAGCATTAAAAAGCTAATGGAAATGATGCAAAACAAAGGCATTGGCAGCAAATTAATGGAAGAGGAAAGGATGGAATACGAAAGACTCAGATCCAGGAATATTGAACTCGAAACTCGATTACGACATATCGAACATCTGCTCGAGACTAAGGAGAAGGAGGTCTTAAGGGTAGGCATAAGCCGTCGGCGAAAAATATTTTTCATTCAATTATTCGGTTCTTTTGCTTTAAATTCATTTTTTTTGGTCTGATTTTTGCGTTTATTTATTGATCCGAAGAATAATGAATCGAAAGACGAACCGATTTATTGTAATTCGGTTTTTGAGGAAATCAATGACACAAATGAGAGAAATAGTAATAATTATTGCAAATTAAAAAACTTGGAAACTAATCAAAACGAACCCCAAGTGCTCAGAGCTATGGTTGAAATAAAGGTATGAAAAATGATAATTAGTTATGAAATCTGTGGACAAATTACTTTCCTCTCACTATTTCGCACGTATTCTGTCTTTTTTGATAATTTGTTAGAACAGATTAGTTGGAGAACTCCTTAATGGCTTAATAAGTCTTGTTTTTAGACTCCTTTCACTTCTTCTTTATTTAACTTTATTGCGAATAAAAAATATATTCTTTTCATAAAGAATTTCATATATTATATAATGTTATGAATAATAGGCTTTTCACCGGAATATAAATTATTTCCTTTTGTTAAGTCTTATAAATATTTTTCTTTCTATTGTTTTCCTTACATTTCTTTTCTTTTGCTCCAAATTTAAAACTCTTTTTACTATTATTTATGATTTATATTTGTTTTGATTTTTTATATGTTTTTCTTTTGAATGTATGGTTTTCTAAGGATTCGAGAATCAAAAGTCTGGAACAGGAATTGGAATTATTTGAGTGGGAATTCCAACGGATGAGAGACAGGTCATTTTCTGTCTCCACAAATGCTCTTAATAAGACTGATAATAATATTAACACTAATGAACCACTTAATAGAGTTAACTCTAAAAGCATTAAAGATATTAACGGCACTGAAAACTGTGATTTACTTCAAGTAAATCGTTTGTCAACTGTTCCCAAAAGTATTAAAACTGACGCCGAAAAAGAGGTTCGTCTCAAACGTAAAGACATTCACTCTCTTCGCCGATAAATATTTAATTATCTGAATATCTATCGGAATAACACATTTCTATTGACAAAACTTTTTTTCTCACAAACGAATTGTTGAACAAAAATCTCTTTTGAAAAGTCTTTCGATTCAATTATTTTCTTGACATTCAATGTCTTTCCCTTTGGTCTGACCTAAAAATCACTATAACTCTCACTTTTCTTTCAATTTTATTTAATATAATAACAAAATTCTTGAATTAAATTCTTTTCACTAAATTCTATACAAATATTCTTTAATTGATTTGAAATATTCACCACAAATGGCGAACAGATGGAAGAGTTGAAGATTGAACTGAATAAAAGAGATCAGGAGATCCTGGCGGTGGGCGCCAAGATGAAGACCCTCGAGGAACAACACCAGGACTACCAGAGACACATAGCAGTGCTCAAAGAATCCCTGTGTGCCAAAGAAGAACACTATAATATGCTCCAGGCAGATGTATGTCCAAACAACGTCTAATCCAATGTTGGATTCTGTTGACAATTGTGGTCACTATTTGATTACATTTGAAGGATATGTGGACTGAATCTTAAAATCAGTTCACATACAGAGAAAGGCCTCAAAACCGTTGCTTTTATTGATTGCTATTTAATCTGAAAAATGGACTCTTTTTTTGTTTATTCATTTTGGGCTCAAATTTATTTGGATTATTCATGAAAGGAGAGCGCAATAACCAGTGTAGTTTCAAATTACATTTTACTTTTATTAGGGTTTTGTTTGTTTTCGAGGTTTCCTTTCATAAATTTCCGGCAGTAACTCAGTTACCGAGCAATTTTCAACAGAATATTTTAGAATTGAATTATAGGCTATTAATTTATTCTGTGTCTTTGTCTGTGTGTGCGATGAGCACAGGTGGAAGAGCTCCGACAGAGATTGGAGGAGAAGAACAAAATGATTGAGAAGAAGACACAGCAAACTATGGCCACCACTCAGGATAGGAATAAATTAACCCAAGAATTACAAGAACTTCGCGATCACATCGATATCAGAGATCGGAAGATAAATGTCTTACAACGAAAGGTAAGAATTATTTCTTAAAAATTTGTTATTTAAATCATAATTTAAATGAGGAGTAAATCGATAACTGATTTCCATATCATTTACATCAGACCTTTGCTTCGGAACCGTAGGCCTGATCTCAATCAATGGCCTATTTCTATGGCTTTTTATATCACATCTGTTATAATAATTACAATCAAAGATATTATTTATATTAGACTTTCCTTGAATATTGATATCATTGAAATTGTTTTTATAGAATTTGAAACCGATTTCCATTTTTTGCAATTTTTCCGAAATTTTTTTTCTATAAGTTTTAACATTTTTATAGCATTTGTTGGAATCGATTATCTTTTTTCTCGAAAAGTCATTGATATGAAAGTCTTGAATAAATGACTCATTTTTATCCTATAAATGATTTCTTTTGATGTTTTTCTAATGAAAATCTGAATGATTAATGAATGATCGAGTAAACACACATCCAATGAAAGTCTAATTTTGAAGATAAATTATGGGTCAGTCCTCTGAACTAAATATTAAGTGTTTTTCTCCAACTAATTGATAGAAATGTCGGAAATTTTTACTTTAGATTACATTCAATTATAAACACATTTTAGCCTAAAATCAATTTAAAAGTTTTTTTTTTAAAAATACAGCAAATATTTGAAAGTTTTTTTTTTCAATACATATCTTATTCTGAGCTTAATCTTGATTTTGAATATCAAGATGAACTTGGAACTTAAACACGATGCAGAATATCTGAACAGATTATTCTCTGTAATCAAGGAATCTATTTTTGTAATCAATTTGTAGTCTCTTTTGAGTGACTCTTATATTATTGACATTCGTCTCAATCAGATCGAGAACTTGGAGGACCTGTTGAAAGAGAAGGACAATCAGGTGGAAATGGCCAGAGCCAGGCTGACGGCAATGCAGGCACACCACTCGACATCGGAAGGCGCTCTCACATCACTCGAAGACGCCATTAGTGATAAAGACAAACAAATCACACAACTGAAGGAACAGAGAGACAGAGCCGAACACGACTTGCATGAGGAACGGGATCTCCACGAAAGACAAATAGCGGAATACAAAATGAAATTGCATTCACTGGAAAACGAGATGGAAAAGCTCCAGGTCAGACACACTTACATTACTTCCTCGATATTTATTCAAACAATTGATTTCCATAAATGCCTTTCATTTCGATTCGCAATACTTTTCGTACATAAATCTTATGGATTATTATTGACGGCCACTAAAAGCCGTTTATATTATGGTTTATATGTTTATTGATTTGTCTTTTCGTTGATTTGTTCACAAAATTCTTGTTTTCATTCAATGGGTTTCTGTTTGTGTTTTTCGAAAGAATTTGTTTATCGTTTTCATTGGTTTCGGGGTTTTTGTGAATAGGTTTTCATTAATCGATGTTTTGTTTGATTTAATGTGAATTTAAATCAAAAACACATTTGAATATTGAATTTCAGGTAAGGCTCGAAAAGTTGGCCACAGAAAAGGACAGGGTTGAGGTCAAATTGGAGAACTCTCAGTCAGAGCTGGGCAAAGCTCGAGCAGAATTAGATAAACTTCAATCGGAGACTTGGAAACAACAGAGTGATTGGGACCGACTTAAGTCAGAGAACGCCCGCTATATCCTAGAAAATGATAGACTCCGGGAATCAATGGACAGATCAAAGTCTGGCCGCGAGTCCGGTGGCGGCAAATATAGAGATTCCGACAGAGATCGAGACCGCGATCGCGACAGAGATCGTGACAGAGACCGAGATTATGACTTTCGTGAACCGACTTCTATGAGTAAATCAATTTATTCCAAGTCTGAAGAAGTGGAACGAATGCAAGAGAAGCTTGATAAAACAAACCAAGATCTGAGAAGAGCACAGGCAGAGCTGCGCATGAACCAGGCCGAACAGGACAGATCCAGGGCCGAGATGGAGCAGCTCCAGGAAAAGGTGGAGCGCTCTCAGGGAGAGATATACCGACTGAAAGCAAAGCTCGAAAATGCTTTGTCTGAAAGGGAAAGCCTTTCCGAAGAATACGAAAGAATACAATCACTGATCACCAGATCTCAGATCGAAAAAGACAACGCTTTAGCCGACGCCGAGAAGTCTAAACAGGATTTGGACAGAATTCAGGCGACTCTCGGAAAAATGCAGCTCCAGTTCGAGAAGACCCAGAATATCCTTGATAAAACTCAAGTAGAGTGCGACCACCTGCAGGAAAAACACGACAAAGTACTCACAGAAATGCGAAGACTGCAGGCGGAGAGGGATCGGGCGGCCAGTGATGTCGAACACTTGCAAACACAGCTCAATATATCCCAATCCCAGTACCAAAAACTACAGAACGAAAGAGAGTCAGGACTTCTTGACGTCGAAAAAATGAGGGAAAAAATGGAGAGAAGTCAGACTCAAATGACTCGGTATCAGAAGGACAGGGAGTTAGCACTCCATGAGGCAGAAACCATGAAGGAAAGGGTCGATCTCTTGCAAACACAGATGTCTAAAGCCAACAAAGATAAGGAAAATCTGATGGCAGACTTGGAACTGATGAGGGAACGGGCGGAAAAGGCAGTGAAAGCCTCCGATAAATATCAGACCGCAGCCGAACAGAAGGAACAGGAGGTCCGAACTATTCGCGAAAAACTCGATAAACTTCAGATCCATCTCCAGAAGACACAGGAAGACAAAGAGATCAATAGAGCGGAACACGACATCTTGATGGAGAAGATAGACAGAGCACAGGCAGAAGTTGTCAAACTACAGGCCAAGTTAGACCAGAGCCAAACTGAGGCTGAGCGCCTCCAAATCGAATTGGAGAAAGCTCAAACCATCGCCGCAAAAGCCAAGGAGGACCAGAAGAGAGCTCAGGATGAGTTCGAAGGACTTCAGGACATATACGCCCGGACCAACTCCAAGCTCATCAAGAGTAAGGACTCGGAGGAGAAGTTGAGGACAGAATTGGAAAAGTCTTTAATGGATTTGGAAGTACTGCGAGAGAAATATGACAAAACACAGGTAGATGTTAGGCGGCTCCAAACGGAGAGGGATAAACTCCAAACAGATTCTGAGCGAGTTAATATTGAGCTGGAACGAATTGCCAGCCATAGACAGACTTCCACTCAAAGGGATGAGAAAACTCAGGAAGAGATTCAACGGCTTCACATAGAGCTCGAAAAGATGTTCGAAAAAATGGAAAGGGCTCAGGCAGAGCACAGGAAGAGTGTCGCGGAGAAGGAACGGCTTGCCGTTGAAAAGGAGTCACTTCAGGCAGAACTGGACAGATATAAGTCACAAATGACTAAATTCGAGACCAATCAGGAGAAGACACAATTGGAGTTCGAAAGGCTTCGAATAGACGTGGAAAAGATCAAGGACAAATACGAAAAGGCGAGAATCGATTTGGAGAAGAGCAACGGCGAAAAGGAGCGGCTATTCATCGACCTTCAGAGAATGCAGTCAGAAATGGAGAGACTCAGAGGGGATAAGACTCTGAGCCAACAGCGGGAGTCACAGGCAGTCGAAATCGAAAAGCTATACAATGAGGTCGAAAAGATCCGCGAGAAGTATGAGTCCGCTCGCAATGAGTTGAGTCGACTCCAAGAAGTCAAACAACAGCAGGAGCTCGACATCGAAGCCCTTCAGAGAGAATTGGACGCCTCTAAGGCTAAGATCGAAAAGAACAGGTCTTCCGAAGAGAAACAGAAACATGAGATCGAAAAAGCGATGATTGAGTTCGAAAAGATCAGGGATAAGATGGAACGCAACCAGAATGACCTGAGTAAGGCACAGAAGGAAAGGGATAGCCTCGCAGTTGAAGTCAAACAATTGCAAATAGCACTCAACCAAACCAAAGCTCAATTAGAAACTGCTCTTAAAGGACAGACTCAACAGCAACAGCAACAACAGCCAAATGGGGATCAGCTCCAGAAATATTCGGCAGAAATCAATCGAATTAAACAGTTGTTGGCTAAGTCTGAGTCAGATCTCCAGAAAACACATTCCGAGAACCAGAGGCTGCAGATGGAAGTGGAGAGCCTTCAACAGGATGTGGTCGAAGCCAACGCTTACATATCGAAAGTCCAGTCCGGACCCAATGCCAACAAAGGAGACACCGAAAGGCTTAACATAGAAGTCAAGAAATTACAGGAAAACCTGGCTAAGTCTCAAAACGATCTGAAAACAGTGGCCAAAGAGAGGGATCAGTTACAGCTGGAAGTCCAGGAGTTGGCCGCCGCTTATGAAACCAGACGAAAATCGGGTGAAATGCAGCGCAGGTCAAGCGCTGAGTCCCAGCAACAAATTCTTGCCCTCCAAACAGATCTTCAGAAAATGGATCAGCAGTTGAGGAAAACCGAAACAGAAAACAAGGAATTGAAACTAAAACTCGAGAAATCACTTCAAGCGATCGCACAGTTCCAGAAACAGTTGGAGACCGGCAGCAAAGAGTTCCAGAAGATGGCCGAAGAGAACAAACAGCTCAAGACTACGACTGCGGCTCAACAACAACAACAGCAGCAGCTTCAGCAACAATTGGCCCAAAAGGCAGGCGCCGATACCGCAAAACTGGTCGATGAGGTCGGCCGATTGCGGGCCGAGTTGGAGAGACAGAGATCTGAAACTCAGAAGTGGATGCAAGAGGCGGATCAGTTGCGCCGACAGTTAGACAGAGCCCAACAAGAGATTAAAAACTTCACCGTCGAAAGGGAACGCTTCCAGAGTCAGCTCGAAAAGCTGGTCACCGAATTGGCCGAAAAGGAGGTCAGTTCCCAATTTGCACATTAGTTGTGGTTTGCGGTTAAGTAATGGTTTTTGTGACAAACAATCCCTTCTTTTCATTGATTCGTTATTTCCATTAGAAATGTTTGAATCCAATTATTATTGTTATTGAATTTTATTCTGTGCTCTGAATTATTGGTTCCGTTAATTTCTGTTTGATTTACTCCGTCTTGATTTTCATCCAGCAAAATATCAAACCAACAGTAGTTACCTAGATGTTTTTATCCACAATTATTTATTTCCAATTAATCACTGAATGTGTATTTCCTCCAAATATTGATCTTTTGGTCAAATGTTTTGTTTAACTCTTTATTTGTTTGCGTTTTTCGGTCAAAACCTTTGAATTATTGGTTATTCTGTGAATTGAGTGTAAAAATGGTTTTTCACATCAATTGCTTTCATTGTTTTAATTTGATTTCTAAATCAGTGTTCACTTCAATCGCTTTTATTTGTCTGTATTTGACATTTGAATTAATTGAGTGTCCGATCGATAGCATGACTTACAGGCGTCTAAACAGCAATTGTCTAAAGCGGGTCAACAGCAGAGCCAACAGAGCGCTCAACAAAACGCCGAACTCCAGGCCCTCCGCAAACAATTGGATGAGAGGGCAAAGGCTTTGGACGAGACCGAGAAGAGGCTCATTAAGCGCCAAAAGGACATCGATCAGATGGAAGTGCAGCTTCAGAACGCCCTTAAAATGGCGTCGGCGGCCAGTCCGGCCTCGGCCAACAACGAGGCCATAGTTGTGGATCTACGCAAAAAGTGTGAGGCGTTAGAAAAAGACAAACTGAAGATCGTCTCAGAGATGCAGAAGACTAAGGAAGAGTCGAATACAATCCAGAAAGAGTTGGAACGACTCCTCAAAATAATGTCCAACTCTGAAGAGGAGAAGTTTGCCTTAAATAAACAAATCCAAGAAATGCAAAAGTAATACATTTTTTTCGCCAAAATATTGATATCATTAATAATTTATGTCTTAATGTCCAGCGCTCTAAGAGCTGCACAAAGTAGCGGTTCCCGAAGGAATACGCAAAGTGCCCAACAGTTAGAGGAAGCAAAACCAGTGGCCAGGCCTCCATCTGCAGGAGCACATCCAGGCCCACAACAGCAGCCGCAACCGCCACAGCCTGGGGCACAGCTAACACCACAACAGCGCCAACAGCAGCAGCAACAACAACAACAACAGGTATGTCCTCCTTTGGATTATTTGAATTTGAGTTTAGTTTAAATTGAAGACAAAAACCCAAATTACATAAATATTTAAGAATTTGGCGAATATTTGAAAAGTAAATGAAAGGAAATCTCATTAAGTCATTGATTTCACTAATGAATTATGAAATGCAGAGTATTATGTCTAAGACTGAGTCGGAATCTCCTGAGAGTTGAGTTAGTTTTTCATTCAAGTAATGACTAAAACGTTTTTCCGCCCAAAAGTCAATCTTCAGATGAAATGTATTGCCTCTCCTTCTCAGTCGTCATTAAATATTTATTTCTGTTTTTTATTTAATTCGAGGAAACATTTGCCAAAACTCTGGTATACATTATATTCTTGTGTTTTTAGGGCACAGAATATTCTGGCCAACAGAATAGCAGCTGAATATTCGGACTCTGAGCCAATTTATTAGATTTTGTTTGTCTCTGGACTTTGTTTTATTGTTTTTATAGATTTATTGGAAATACTTTTTATTCAGAGCTTATATTTGGGGTCAAAACAAAGTACCATTAAATAGATGCTTAAACTAATGGCATAAATTCTAAGAGCAAAACAAGACATTAATGTTTCATATGCTGTGCCTATTCTGTGCCTCACATCTAATTCCAGAGTCTATCCAATCGATTAACTAATCGCTGAAATCAAGCGCTTTATTGGGGGGAAAACGCTATCCGTTCGGACAGTAAATCCATAATTTATAAACAGTATTATTAAGGCTATAAATAGGCTTTTTATCGCTAGTATTCGTCCGACACTTTCACGCCTTTAATAACTATAGACAACAACTTATTCTTTACTCGAAACTAATTATTCTCTTTTTCTTTCTCTCACTTTTGCTGCCTTTCCTTCCATTACTCACTACTACTACTTATTCCTCTAACTATCCATCGATTGTTGCCATCAATGAAATTGTTTTACAACCGCTTCACTGGACTGTTCACTCTATGCTGTGCTCCTGGACATAGCCTTCCGGTCCTTCGAGTTTCTTCTCTAGCTTCTTTTAACTGCCATTTTTATCATTAGCCGAATGAATACAATAACTAATAATAACTAATAATAATAATAATTAATAACTTCTCTTTTGCTATAATAATAATAATAATGACAATAATGTTAATTATGTGGGAAATACTGTTGTGTTTGTTATTAACGTTTGAAAACAGAACCAAAACACTGTTTGGGAAACAAATGATTTGTTTAATTGCTGTTTATGTCAGACACGAGAAAAGTTATCTGGTTAAGTTTGCATCTGATTGATCTATTGAACTGTAATACGCTTTCGGATTGTCTTTAATCCCATTTAAGATATACAGAGAACCGATTGATTAATCAAATATCTAATGGCAATAGTTTTGAGGACAGTATTCAATGTTTTTTCCGTTTTTTGGATTTATATAACAATTATAAGTATTTATTAAAAGTAAACAAAAGTTTTGTTGATTTGATTATGTGATGCGAAAAAACGTTGAGTTCTAATGAACAGAATAGTGATGTCGTGTTTAAAAGCACAGAATAAATAAGAGAATCAATAAATGAGAATAATATATACACCAAAACACTTATGAGAATGACTTCAAGTCTTATTTGGTGTTCAAATCAAACGGAATAAGCAAAAAATATTTGCAAGAATTGCAAAACATATTTGACGTGATTTTCGACCAAAATGTTAGGCAAACGACTTATAAAGAGATTTATTCGCAGAGAAACAAAAAAAATCGGATGAAAACCGAAAAATCCTTTTGAATATCAAATGAATTGTTTTTCTAGAAATTGTTCGTAAAAATCAAAAATCAATGACAAAGATTACAACTGTTTTCTGAAAACGCTGTGATTGTTATCAAATTCCAAGTTTTGCCTGATATTCATACCATTCAATAAACTCATTATTAATTTAATCCTTTTCTCTCGTTTTTTTCTCCCATTTATTTACCACCAAATGTTTGGTTTAATGGCCAACAAATCATTGCCACTATTTTTGTGATACACTCCTCTTATGATAATTTTATTCAAATTGTTTCTGTTATTCTGTGCACTCCATTCCCCGACCAACACTCACTCGACTGTGAAATTGCTATTAAACAACAATCACTTAACTGTTTGAATATTATGTAAATTTGTTGTGAATACTAATCACAACACCTCTGAAAAAAAACTATACAAATGATGACTGAAATGAAAACCAAAAACAAAACTTCACTTTTGACCGAAAAAAACACGATTTTCGTTAAACCATTGGATAAACCAAATGACTATAGAATAAGATAATTGACTTTCAAAACGATCGGATCGAAGAACTGGAAGAAGCGCTCAGAGAAAGTGTCAGAATTACTGCCGACAAAGAGACAGAATTGGCTGAAAAAGAGTTCAGTTTGAAGAGAGCCGAGGAAAAGGTATTTTCACTACAGTTCAGCGGAATTTTTTTATGGCAAGGGTAAACATTTTTTCTGCTTGCTCAGATTTCAAGACTGGTCAATGATATGCGGGCAATGAATAACGTGACGAACGCGATGTGCACTTACTGTCCCCAATTAAAAGTACATTTGGATAAAATTGAGTCCAAATTCAAGAAGCTATTGATCGAACGGAACCACCATCTGAACGAAATCTTCGATATGAAGTCAGTCCTTATCTAAAAAGTCTTAGAAAAACAAAAATTTATTTCTATTTCGTGATTGTCTTAAAGACTGGAAACCCTTTCGTCAGCAATCAGTGAAAAAGACGCTCATTTGGCACAACTGGAAATGTCTGGAATCAAAAACTCTGGAAACGCCAAAGAAGTCGATAAACTTCGATCTCAAAAGAGATTTTTGGTCGAAAAGCTTAAACAAGAGGTCTGTCTATCGATTTATTTTCAATTATTCCCCAAATGATGACTGAATTGTATTGAATTCTAATTGTTTTTATTTGATTTCCGGTTCACTCAATAGAATGAAAATCGAGTGAAACTCCTCTTCGAAACCAAAGATATTTTAGTCGACATTCAGAGGACGACTCCCAATAACAGTCATAATAGTAATAAACAGAGAAATAATAACAGGAATAGTAGTGATCAGCAAAAGATATCACTATAGGACATGTGCTGTTCCATTATGTGGTGTTCCGATAACTCTATTATATCAGCCAAAAAACATTGACATTGATTCCGATCTCACCCTAACTATTGAACTAAAGCTCTGGTCTGAGCTCTGAGTGCAGACCAAACAGAAGTCAGAACTTCGGTATCCATAAAGACATTAATCATGTGATCAGTTCTTCAGTTGAAAAATAATGTGATTTTTGTTAATTAAAATTTGTTTTTCGAGTACTGACTGAAGAATATATCAAAAAACTGAAAACAAAAATAGTAATCACTCTTCAGATGACGGTCTGAGTCGACCGAAGAGGAAGAAAATCTCACCAATTATTCCGTTCATTAATTGTTGATTGAGTTAAGTTTCAAATAATAGATAGGAATATGAAAATATAGTTTTTATTTATGAGTTTCTATTTGATTAATAAGTGTATAAAGTTGTAAATTATTTGTAATTTTTCTAAACAAGCAAACGGTTAACTCATTAATTAATTATAATTAATTATTACACAGAATTAAGACTAGAATTATAGGCAAAACAAAACAAAACGATTTTAATCACTGGATAGTCGGCCCAGACTTTGATTCGAGCAAAGTTTTTCATCATTGAATTCATTGAGAAAACTTGATATCAATATATTCGGGTATAGTTTGTAGCGAAACAAAGATCTCATTAAATGGATATCAAAAGAATCAGTCCATTGAATGACACAATAATTAAGTTTCAGACCACTTCTGGTAATAATAATAAGACAGGTCTTTATCAGAATATCAAATATTAGGCAACAATTTATTCTTAAGTGTATTAATCAATTGTATTGACTGTATGTGTGTTTCAAAAGCAAAACTATCATTCAATTTGACTAATTATGTGCTTCTCATGTAAAACTACCATGGTACTGTCCGCTCATTAATACACTGTTCAAATGAGTGGACATAATGAAGACAAATGTTATTTAATTAACTCCGGGTTTAGTTTTAGAGTTCAATTCTGTGGCATATCTTTTAGACCCATAAAGAAATTGTTTTTTAATGTGAAAAAGCATTTGAAGTAATTTTTTGTGTAAAACACGGTTCCAGTGGCCGAGAAAAGAGTACCAAGATCGTTTAGTCACTCAGTTATTTCCCGACCATTTCTTTGAGGCAATTCTCTGCAATACTATAAATATATGAATATATATATAATATATATAAATATCTATTGAAGAAAATACATAATAATATTGTGATATAAATTGAATTGATTTTGATTTTTCTATTAATTTGTTTTAAAAGTCTAAATGTTTTCATTGATTACTATAATCACTATTCCTATGAAGAGATGAGAAATATTGTTTTATTCTTCTGTTGTTTTTTCTGTTGAATACAAGAATACAAAAACCGTTATTAACGTTATATTAGAGCCAATTGTAATGAAATGACATTTTGCTAATCGTATTATATATATTAGATTTTGAGATATAGTGAAGAAAATCAATTATTTACAAGAAATACATTCAATTCTAATGCCTTATAATTTTGAAGTCTTCACTGCCATCACATTTGCCATTAATATACAGAAGAAAAAAAAACAGATAACAGACGAAAATCAACGAAACGTTTTTATTTGAGACAAACATTTCCTAACATTTTAGTAATCATTTGACAAATCATTTGTTTTTTATGTCAACTCTTTTTTGGATCTGATTTTCTGTTTTGAAAAAAACGATTCTTCCTTTTCAGAGATTATAATAAAAATTGACTAAAAGTTTTAGCGTAATGTCTGAGTCGCGAATTGCCAGGGTACTTCTGCCAGCTTATTAATCAATTCTAACTTGGTTAGGAATCATTTGTACATTGCTCACTTATTTTCCAATCACTTGGGTGTAAGTTTGTTGCTAACTGATCTGGATCATCTAATGACAATCCAAACGTAAGTTAATTTGCCAAGATGCAATTATAACTGAACATCAGCTTCAACCTTACACAATGAACAAGTAAAGTTTATTCCGAGTATAAGTTCACTGTTGGGGACACACCTCTCGTCAGTGGTCAGTATTGAGCCTTCAATTCAATTACGTTTATCCAACCCTTTGCTCACAAATTGGGGAAAACTATTGCAAAGGTTAACTCATTTCGAAAGATTCACTCTTTGTTATTGAAAGTGGAAAGTGACCTTGCTCATCATAATCACCAAGCATTGGAAAAATTCACTTTTATTTCTTTATCGATGTTTTAATAATAATTAACATTTAATAAATGGATACATAATAATAATAATAATATTTATTATTTGAACAAGGTTAATTAAACTTTAGACTATTCAAACTCAACCACTGAAGTATTCAAAAATCTTGAGAGTAAGCATGCTCATTCTTTTCAATTCCATAAAAATGTTGTGCAAAAACATGTTTTGTTGGCCACTAATCGGGCAGAATGTCAACGATCTCATCGTTTTGGAAGTCATCCTCGTCTTTGTTGGCGTTCCTCTTCCAGGAAGTGGTCGGCCTCTCGTTAGTTGTGACCAAAGACTCGTAAACAGAGATATCGACAATATTTTTATTCACATCTGTTTCCCGTTTATTGCCATTGCCTTTAGAGGCAGTACTCCGAGGACTGGCAGAAGTGAGATAACCGCTCGAACTGCTGCTGGCGGAGCCCTCCCGAGAACTTGCGGCTGATCTTCGGGTCGAGGCTCTGCTCGTACTGCGAGAGACGCCGCCATTGATTCCACTCAAAACTCTTTGGTCTTTGATTTCTTTGGATTTCTCTAATTTTCTCAGTTTTTCCGAGTATTCAAACGACTCTTTGAGTCCCAAATCATTTGCAATTCTGACCAAAAACTTAAGACATTCGATATTTTCGGGAAACGAGTTGTGAACCGACTTATAACAGTTGTAAGCGTTTTGGTAATTACCAGCCCTTCGATGACAGGCGCCGATCATTAATAGCCATTTGATTTGTTTCGGTCTATAAATTAGGAATTTTTTTAAACCAATGGTTCGGTGCAAATGAGTGGTCACTTACTGGACAAGTGCTGCCCTTTCCAAGTATTTCACTGCCTTTTCATATATTCTGTTCTCAATATAATAAGCGGCCAATCGTTCAATGGTTGGGATATGTGATGGAAAGTAACGATAGCTCTAAGAATTCAGTCAATAATTAGATTCAAATTAATTTGCAAACCATTGAAGTCTTACATCTGTTAAGAAACTGAATGACTGCTGTTTGTCATTATCCGCATCCGATATATCACTCAACTTAACCAACAGTTGTGGATCTGAGGGAACAAAGTGTAGGAGTTGTTGATAGAAGTCGAGCGCCTGATCCTTGTTTCCTATCAACTCATATCTGAAGTGAAAAAGTTATAAAAGGAGTGAAAATCTGATCAATAATTTGAAAATCAGTACATATTTGCGATTTGATAGAGAATATGGGGATGTCTTTTGGTGAGGGAGTGCAGTTTGAACAGGTAGTCGAGCGCTTCCTCATAGAGACCTAACTTTTTGAAGGCAAGACCCAGATTATAGATGGCTTCTAAACACTGGGAGTCATTATTGACGGCTTCCTTATAGTATTCTTTAGCCCTTTCGAAGTCACTGTTCTTGTAATAAGTGTTTCCTTTGTTGACGAGAGCGCCGGAGTTGTAACGGTTGGCGTTAATGGCGTCGTCCGCATACTTTTCGGCCATCGATACGTCATTTTGCAAGAGATATAGGAACGAGAGGTTAGTGGCGGCGGTGGAGGCGCTCTTATTATCCCTTTTCTCGAATGACTTCAATGTGACGATCGCTTCGTTGAACTCTCTTTTCCTCAAATGTTTGACCGCTTTATTGATCTCCAAATCATTGGCCAAATGGGAGTAATTAGAGTTCCGGATCTGTTCGACACACCATTCGTAGCCCTGACTGAATGTGTCGCCAATGACCGGTGCTATTAGCTTAGCGGCGGTCAATATATGCCACTCCAACTCCTGGCGGCTCTGTTTCTCCAATTGTCTCAACTCATCGTTTTTGATGACTTCCATCATTAGATGGTTTTGGAGGTCGTCTTCAATACCGGAATGTATGACATATTTGTCGTCAAAGAGGTCCTCACAATTGACTTCCAAAAGTTTAGAGAAACTCTGTTTCATTTGGTGTCTGTCCCCCAACGCATAGTTACAGATAATCAGATGGAAGGCATTCAACGATTCACTCTTTTCGGAGAGAATGTACTCAAACGAAGTGATGGCGTCCGCGAACTGATTCAGTCTCACGAAAGACAGTCCAATGTTTTGCATTATTTTTAATCTATTTTTAGAATTATTTAGAATTTGAGAAAAAATTCGGATTATTTGAAACATTGGTTAGTTTTACCGCAAATCCTTCTGAATGTTTGGGATCTGATCCAAAGCCATCCGAAAGAATTTAACGGCTTTCGGATAATTCGATTGTTTGTAATAAATGTTTCCGATATTCAGTTTGAGCCGACCTTTCGATTGGTAACAAAACTTTGAGTACTTTTTATTGCAATTTAGAGGACAGACCTGTGTTAGTGAAGGTCCGGTTCTTTATGATTGACTGATAGGTGTTTATGGCCTCGGAATACATGTCGGCGTTTGTGTACTGAACGGCCAAATTGAATAACACCGCAAATGTGAGGTCACTATTTGGGGCAATGGTGTCGGTCAGACCCGACTGTTCTTTCATACGACTCAGTGATCTCTCTTTTTGGACACAGTCTTTGGCCTTCTCGAGGGCCAGACTATACTCCTTTCGATGCGCAGCGAAAACACTCTCTTCTAACATATCGTTAATCTTTTTCTCCATTTGTTTGATCTTCACTTCAGGTGTCGACTCATCCCTTATCTGAAGAGAGGCGCCGATGGACTTGGCCTGACCTAAAGGGTCGAACATAGACGAGCGATTGCCGTGCGATGTATACCCCATCCCTTTGACAGCTGTCATGGGTCGGGCAGTCGGTGGCGGCTGTTGTATACCAGAGTCTCTTCGAGAAGTGGAAGTAATCGAAGATCTTCGATATCCAGCAGTTGTTCCCATACGAGACTGGCCGGCAGTCTTATAGCCTGTGTTGACCCCTCGCCGGCCATAACTACTTTTGAGGACTGCCTGTTGGAAGCCTTCATCTGACTGCAGGTTCTAAAAGACGTATTCAGAGTAAGTGAAAAGTTTTCTCAATTGTGTACTAACTCTTGTGTCGAGGGCCGGATGGAACTCATTATAGCCCTCATAGAGATCGTCGTCACTGTCCGCTAATATCACTCTTTCCATCATTTTTAGTGACTTCTGTGACTTCAATGATATCTATTTCAAAGTCAATCGATGAGTCCTTAAGACTAATGAAATGTTATTTCAGTCGCAAACAAATTCTGTGTTTCCATTGGAGACCGAAATTCTGTGCGAAACGAAACAAACATTTCGTTTACGGATCAATAAATATCAGACACAATCATCTTCTGAACCATTTGTGTCGCAAAACATGCCTTTTATTGATTAGTATTCAGATTCACTTAAACCGAATAGTTTCTAAAGTTGCTTGCTCTTTTATGCTTGCTACATTCTGTTAACTCAGCAGAGCTTAAAACTGTGTGAAACTGGGGGGCGGGTGCTGTCAACCTTTGGGTCTGTGCCTCTTTAATGGTCTAAAAATGATACAAAACTGATTTATCTATTAATTATTGTCACATATCGTGTGCCGGCGCTGGGGGAGGGGTCGGCACCAAAATTAAGCCAAGAAATAGTCAGTAAACAAGTTTTGAAAACTAAAACACATTTATTTCTCAAATATTTACACATTTTTTAAAAGTTTCATAAAATTTGATTAAAACGAGAGATATATAGAAATACATAATATTATTGAAAAACATTTAATATTTAAAATATTGACTAATATTTCAGTTCTTTTGGTAATAATCGGAAGAAATCCTCAATTCTTTAGAAGTGTTTGTTTACGATATCTGTCAGATAATTAGCAGTCATGAGGTCGAGCCTCGACTGGTGGTAACGGAACAGATTCGGACACTCTATTGACTGGCATTTGATTTCTGAGTCGGTGCCGGCACTGCATTGTCTGCAGGACTTGAGGACAGAATTGTATTTTATATGCAGATCACGGATCTGATCAGTGATCGAAGTGATGGCCTCACTCTTACTCTTAAGACAATCACTGCAGAAGTCGTTTCCCTTACAGTTCTCACCGCAGACACAGCACTGAGTGGTGTTGAAAAACTGGGGAATAGTCCGGCGCCCGGTCTTTGACTTCTCGCCCAACAGATACTGATAGCGCTGGTAATGAATCTTTTTAGGCATCTCTTTGTACCACTTATTGACGTCCTGTCCCATCAAATTGAAGACACGATTGAGGGCCGGAATTATCACTTTCTCGATATAGTATTGAGAGTTGAGTCTAAGGGTCGGGTCACTGATCAGATCCAGAGGTTCTTTGACTAATTTGAAGAGTTGTTCGTTTGGGGCGCCGGCAATCACCACATAAGGCACCCGTTCTTTAATTTTGGGCTCATTCCGGGGGTCGACAGCTATCCGGCGTTTGGCGATCTCTGCGGAGGGAACGTGTGATCTACTGCTATAGCTGTCGGCGCCTCTGTATTCTCGGGCGAAGACGAAGTCCTCTAAAATACTGACTCTTCCGTTCAATATCTTCTGGAACTGTCTCATGAGGTAGTGTTTGACTCCATTCAGTTCATTGGTTGTGAACAGAATTCTGAGCGACTTCTCCAGTATTTTAGAGACTGCGGGACAGGTGTCCCGGCGTACTGTCTCTATGCCTTTGGCATCAAATATAGGGTTCTGTTGTTCGGGAGACTCATAACTGAAGCCGACGTAACGTTTTTTGGTCTCCAAAACAGAGGGCAGGTATACCTTCTCGAACTTGAGTCGCACAGGTTTCGGGTTCTGTTGAGTGACCGCTTCGGCGATCTCTTGTCCTCTGCGAAAGGCTTCCTCTTTGGAGATGCCTTTGAAATGAATGAAGAGACTGTCGGTGTCCCCATATACTACTTGTGCGCCCCATTCCTCTGTCTCTCTCACCAAATTGATGGCCCGTTCGAGGGTTTCCCTGCCTTTGGCCACAATCGAGTCGGCGATATCAACGCACGGCATCCGTCCCGAGAAGTTGGCGCTCGTATAGCCATATGTGACGTTCGCTATCAGTTTGAGACCTAATTGTCTGGCGTCTAGTTTTCTATTCAGTCCTTTATTAGGGAAGGGCTTCTGATTGTTTGCTTTCATTGTCTTCTTTACCATAACACGGGTTTCGAGGATTTCCTCTAACATTCTGTTAGGAAATTGAAATGAATTAAAGCCAAGAACCAAATAAATTGGAATTGAGTACAAACTTCGGTAGAATTCCTTTTCTGACATTCGATTTGAGGAAAACCACTCCATTGGGAGAGATATGGATATCATTCTTGTATTTATGGATAAGTTTTTTATTCGCTTCCAATTCAAAGCACCCGAAGTCTATGAAATCAGTTTCCCTGGAAATGAATTCCGGATTAAAATCGAATCAAAGAAGACATTAAAGAGTGAAATACCGGATCAGTTGCTCCACTCTTCCCAAACAAGTGGAGTAGCAGTAGTTGTATGCGATCATCATTGAGGGGTACAGACTCTGGAAGTCGAGGACCACAACCGGATCGGTGTAATACTTGGACTCCGGCTCCAGAATCAGAGGCAGTATTTCGGGAGCCTTTTGAGTGGACACCTGTTGAGGACTCGGAGATACCGGAATATAGTCCATGAGTCTGGCGAAGCGCAACATAATTGACTCGACCCTAAACTGTGTGCCCCTATTGAACACCTCCTGAAACTGAATACCGAAAAGTCGGGCCAATTCGCTGGTCTTTCCGATGAAATCCAATTTGTCTAACAGTCGGAGAGAACCGATAGTTCGCCGCAAATAATAGTCGATAACCCGGCGCCGGTTTAACGGATCGAACCGATTGGAGTAGAGTTGAGTCAACCGCTCGAAACTAAAGCTCGGAATACGTTCGTGAAGGACGTGATAGTGACAGTTCTCGTAGTTATACTGATTGAGGGTCAGCTCACTCCTCATTATGGCCCACAAGTTCAGAGTTATTCTTCCCGTGAGTTCACATTTCGTGTTCTGAGCGCTCTCCACATTACGGCTGTACTTCTCGTCATTAATACGGGAGAGAGGGGTCAGAATCGACATATTGAGGACATTAGCCCTCTCGAGGACATAACCCCAGGAGAGTGTATCCAATTTATAGCCGACAATAATGTCCGGATCATATTTCTTGACCACTTCGACGAACTTCATGAGCAAAACAATTTCGTCGTCAGCGAAGTCAAGGGTCACCCCTTTGAAAGAGCCGACAGAATTGAGGTGAGAGCGCAGCCTCTTGTGTTCAACAACACTGAACGATGCGCTACAGTCAAAGGTCTCGACATCTGACTCGACCACTATTACACCGGTTATATATTTGTGCCTTTGAGAGGGTTGGGGCGGTCCGTCCCAATGAATACTATAGAACAGGGCTTCGATGGCATCGGAATTAGGGTCGGGATTGAGCTTAGCTCTGGTCGACACATGTATTTCGACACTCATTGTCGTCAAATACTGATATTCATAGTCACTGTCCAGAGGACTGTCGTCAACACTACTAAACTCATAGTCAAAAGTATCGGAAGGCGTCGGCCCTTCGATTATAGAATCATTTCTTATAAAGTCTTTGCGTCTATTGTTTGGGATAACCGGTTCTTTAGAACTGGTGTTCGGCGACAAACCGGAAAACAAATCGAAGGAAGTGTTGGGCAAACCCTTTGACGATAAGTCAATTGCTTTTTGAGTATCACTCAGTGTTTGAGAAAATGGTTTACATTTTTGGCTATTCATTGGAGTCGAGTGTTGTTTATGACTAAAATCAGACAAATCCTGAGATTCCGGGATCTCATCAACAGATTGATTAGATATTTGAGAGGACTGTGCCGTCGATTGGGACAGATTTGGGGAAAGAGTGTTATCAGAATAGAAACTATAGATTTCATCATTAATTGCATCACTGTTTTCATCACATTTGGAGCTCTCGTTGAGCGGACTTTCGGGTATTTCGTCGATTTCCATGGGATCGGTGGGCAGACACCGGCTGTCGGCGGTCGAGGCATTGCTATTCAACTGAAGAGAGGAGTCATCCGCCGTTTGCTTGGATTCAACACAAAGTCTTTTGTTATTATTGAGTGAAACAAATTGTTTATTAGATTTGAGAAGAGATGAAACAGAAATAAATGAATTCCTTTTCGAGGAATTTGTTTGCATTTCATAACTATTTAAACGATTTAATGAAATTCTAATATTTTTATTGCAAAGTGACTGAAGGTATTCCAGTTTTGGCGCTCCGGTCAGACTTGTCTTCAAAAATGTTTTACAATCTTCTTCAGTGAACTCTCCCTCAGAGTGAGTCGCGTCCGTCAGGGGCTCCAGAGGTACGTATTCGCGGCCAAACTGGTGGATACACTGCACTGGAAGTGATTTAGGAATTTTAACAACGACTCCACTAATATAATGTCCATACCGTTCAACGACTGCACTGGTGGTTGGCTGTCGGTCACCACTATTGCCGGCCCGCAATGCCTCGGCCACGATGTCTGCCGCGTGCCTTTTAGGCGCTGCCTCTTCGCTTCGGGAGCCCTGACTTAACTGTTCTATTGTCTCATCAGAACTGCACCGCATATTAAAGGGTTTGCCCACCGTTTGGAAGTCGTCGTCGTCGTAAATGCCGTCGAATTGGGGTATATTTGGATTCGAGTAGTAATTCATATAATTATAGTTCGAAACATCGAACTCACTCTCCATTGAGGGCGCCGTTTGGTTGAGTGTAGGCATTGAGCTGTACTGCGGCTGAATTGGGTTCGTCGCGGGTATCATATCCGCCGAACTGTGTGGCCACGACTGAGTAGGAAATATGCCGGCGCTTGGAAAGGGGTTTGTGTTCTGTGGCAGCAAAGATGGCACTATTGGGTTCTGAAGAGGGTTCTGATGGAACAGAATATTCGCATTTTGGCTCTGATTCACACCTGAATAGGGGTACTGTTCAGTCATATACTGTTGGGGCTTAAGATTGAAGGACTGCTCAACAGTCTGTCCCATCATTTGATTGGATGAGCACTCGTTTGAGTTCTCAGAACTCTGTTCCTCTTCTTCGTCGGCCTCCTCTTCATCCTCTGGGAATTGGTTCGGGAAAACCGCTTCATTCTGTTCAATATAATGACCATTACTTTGATTTGAAAACTCGTGTGATTGAGAAGGGGGTGAATATTGCGTCGAAGAGATATCGTAAGACTGTTCCACTTCTTCGCTTCCCTCTTGAGGACAGTTTTCCTCCTCTTCGTAATTCTGTTCATTTTCGTTGACAATGTCATTGCGATCCTCTTCTTCATCATTATCTCTGTTCTGATCCCCATTTCCACACTCATTGGTCTGATAGTCATTCTGTTCTTCGCTTTGATTTATTCCTTCCAATTGTTCAACACTTTTGTTGTCGTCTTCCTCTTCATTGTCGATAAAAGTCTTAAACAAGACTTCACTCAACGGATCATTGGATCCATTGATACCAATCTCTGCGATGTTATGGCCGTTAGTATCATAACTGGCTTTTGGGTCATCAAAGGCAGTGATGACAACCCCTGAATCGGCGGCAATGCCTATAACTCCGCGCTCTTCCTCTTCATAGTAATTCCATTCATTTGATGGGTCGACGTCTGCCTCCTCTTCATATTCATCGACTCCGGTGTCGATCATAGGTTTGGGCTCCAACTCATTGCACACTCCATTGACAATACTGTCCGCACATTGAAAGACAGAGACGACACCATTAATCATATTCTTCACTGTAATCAAGACGTCCTGCGAGTCACGGCTCTGTTCGTCAGGCAATAGCCCGGAGTAGTCGTTGTAATAAATATTGTCTAACAGAAAGTCACTGATATTCCGGTAATTCTTGAGATAATGTTTGGGAAGTTTGTCGACTCTGAGCTCAAACTCGTCGCACAAAGACTTAAGATAAGCCTTTTTCTTATATCCGGTCAGTTCTGTCACCACTTTTATGTCGGAGTCATAGAACGGAATATTTATTGAGTCAAAGACCGTAGAACTGGTCACTCCTCTCTTGACACGAGAGCCGCCCCGGTTTCGAGCACTAGACTCTCCCTTTTTGGAGCGGGAATTTCTTGTGGAACTACTGCCGCGCTTTGGTTGGGCTCTAGCGGCCGGTGCTTTCGCTTTTGCAGCCTTTGCCGATGCGGCGCCTCTTTTGCTTAAAGGCTTTTCTAAAATATCGGAGGCGTCGGCCATAAGGCGCGCGAATTCATTACTGGCTTTTGATTTTGGGTAAGCTCTAGAAGTCTGAGCCCTGACAGGACTTTTCGGGGGACTTCTCTTATCGGGAGACTTACTCTTTCTGACATTCAAATGCGGTAAAGTATAAAAATCTTTGAGCGCACCCTTACTTCTATGGCCAGAGCGTGGCTTCCGGCCAGACTTGATCTCGTCTTCGACCTGAGCGCTGACTTCGTTCCAGTATTCGATGTTCTCCTCATATCTTCTGAGATAAGGTTTGATGATATAGTCGGGAGTGTACTTCAATTCGAGGCTTTCCCTTTCGAATGACTGTAAATCAAATTTGCCGTAAAATTGTTCGTCGATTTGAACGAAATTTCCATTAATGGACCGCCAACTCAACTGATCCAAGTCCTCGAGACACACGAAATTTGATGAAAAGTCATTCTGTTCCTCAAGAAATGGTGTAATCGTTTCCACAGCGAAGTCGTCTTCAGTTTGGGCTTTAATTCAAATTAAAATAATTAGAATTGAATTCAAAAGAAATCATTTTCACAATTCTTACCATTTTTTCGACCTTTGGGTTTACCGCTCGAGCGTACGGCCAATTGGCGCGAAGGAGGGCTCCTCTTCTTGGGTTCGTCTTCATAGATAGATTTGGTGGTCCTCTCGACGGTGTCGTCATAATTGACTGATTTAACTGTTCGTCGAACGCGAGATGTGGTCACAGTTTCAAAGACTTCGATCTCATTTTCGGGATCAGATGACAGTGATATCGACGAACTCTGTTTGAATGACTTCGGGCCAGGCTTTGGATTAGGTTTACTGGACTTCGGCCCCGGCTTACTAGACACAGGACCCGGTTTACTAGAAACAGGACCCGGTTTACTAGACTTAGGTCCTGGTTTACTAGACATAGGGCCGGGTTTACTCGATTTAGGACCAGGTTTGGGGGCGTCGGCTGCTTTGCTGGACCGCGGGCCAGGCTTTGTCTTCGGCGGCAATTCGGCCTCAGACTCAGAAGATATATACGGTGTGGCCGACCGTTCAGATCTGTTGTCGTCGTTATTCTTCGCCGGAGAACTCTTTTTTGGTTTATAAGAGAAGTCTTTGATACCGGACAGGAAGGCGAGCGGATCCTTAGTCGAGCCCTCAGAATCAGAAAACGACATACGAATCGGTGAGCCGGAGGTCCGACGCTTTTTCTGACTGTCAGACGTGAACTTCTCAAAGAGGGTTTCCGACAGATTTTTGGTTTTACGGCCAGAGATAGACCCGAATAAGTCGTCATCTGATCCTTCGGGCGATTTCTTTCGAGGGGCTGACCTTCTTTTAGGACTCCTTCTACTGGTGGTCAGTTCGGCGTCTGAGTCAGAGTCGGCGGCAAATGAAGACTTCTTTTTCTTGGATGGTGTGCTTCGAGTGCTTCTACCTCTTTTGCCGCCCTTTTTCGGGGACCGCTTTTTCTTTCGTTCAGAACTGACCTCAAAATCACTGTCCGCGGAGTCATCCTTAAAGACAGGACTGAAGTTGGAGCCGGAGTCGTCCGAATCAAAGGCGCCGTCGAGTTGTGGTATTTTCGTACACTTTTCGAACTCACATCTCTCGCAATCACATTCGCATTGGTCTGACCCCCGATCACAGCACTGATCACAGCATTCGTCTGAATCACAATCGCAAACGATTTCATCGATTTGGTCCCCGAAACCAAAGACTGTGTCAATTGAATCGTCATAACTGTCCTTAATTTCTGTCTGAGTGCTGGCGTCGGCGTAAGCAACAGATATCTGATAATCGGTGTTATCTTCTATCGTAGTGTCCGACAAGTTTTCGGCACTTCTATGCGGTTCTTCTGGTGACTGTTCTAAGAGGTTATTGAAATCGAGTCGTCGTTTGCTCTGAACCTTTCGGACACTCCTTTTGTGCTTCGATTTGGATTTGATTTGCTTCTGATTATCGTTTACAACGTCTTCTATGGTTTGACTGATGATATCGTTCTGTGAATTAATGATAACGTCTTCTATGGTATTACTTATAGCAATACTTTGGGAACTATTGATGACTTCTTCGATTGTTTGACTGATTGGATCGCTGCCGGAGTCCTCATCCACGCAGTCGACCATCATTTGTGCGAAATCCGATTCGTCGACAGTCGACGGATTCGTTTGCGAGGATATACCCAACGGTGAGCTCGGATTTTGGTTCGAATCCAGTTTAAGATTCAATTTGGAGAGACCTTCAAAAAGTCTTCGTAAGTGAATCGCCTCCAACTCTGTCGACGGAATGTTAGACCTCTCCTGAGAGGCGACGCCCCTGAGGTTAAGCACTTCTTGAGAATCATTGCATCTGTTGAGGTGTTCCGTCCAAATGGCTTCCAGACCGGGAAGTCTCCCGTTTTTGACATTTGTTTTTTGGTTCAAAATGTCTCTGAAATCTATATCACATTCCAATTGACAGGAACTCATCGGTTCCGTACCAGAGAAGAAGACACTGCTGTCCAGGGCTTCAGTTTTGCGATAATTGACTCTCTTTGCGTCCAAAAAGTTCATTCCATACAAATTGTTGTCAATTAAGAACTGGAAAAATGGATTAATTTTAGATTATTAGCCGTTTTATGCCTTTCCAGTCATACCTGAAGAGTGTAGGGTATGTGTGCTTCGAATGGCTGTATCTGTCGGTCCATTATCTGACCCGAAAGGAGGAGTTCACTGACTCTGAAGACAATGTTTTCAATTATTAAAAATTAGATTTAATTAAAATAAAGAGAGTTTTCATTACTTTTTAACAGTCAATGGATTATAGAAATAAATTCTCAAAAACTTTTGGTAATTGTCATGAAATCCATAGAAAGGACTGAAAGAGAACAGAATTAAATCAATTGAGAGCTGAAAACTGTGGTCACAAGTCATACATAGCGTTCACTTCTTGGATATCGTACACCAATTGGTCGTACGGCGAGTCCTTATCATTATTTCTGGTCCTCACTCTTGTGGGCAACAGATGTGACTCCAATTGTTTGACTAATTTAGACATAAACTCCTGTTTTCGGAGCTCATAGTCGTCGTCGAGTTTGGCCTCAAATTTGACGCTTAAATAGGGATAAACTCTATGGACGTGAAGACAGGTCTTCATTCCTGGAGATAATTCATGGGTTTTAGACAATCAATGGCACAGTTGTCATATGCTTACCATTGTCTGTAATGCCGAAGATTCGTAAGACGGGAACCCTTTTGACTTCGGTCTGTCTAAACACAGAATACAAGTCATCGTAAGCGGGAATCGGTTCGGCGATGTAGTGGTCAACAGTGACGATACGGAGACTGAGGGCCGGCTCATTATCGGCAATCACTTCTCTATTGTCTAAAATAGTTGTTGTCATCACTTCTTCGGCTCTAAATTAACCACAAATTGAGTCTTAAATTAGAAAAAATCGATTTTTTTGTTGTTTTCGTATTTAAATTTGATTTACCTCTGAATCAGAGTCCACTTCAAGACTATAAGTATTTCATCGATTAATTTGTGGTAAAATTTAAAACAATTGATGAATAAAACCGACGGAAAACAGGAATCGGTTTAAATGTAATTCAATTTCAATTAAAATATTTTGAATCAAATAAACTCTAAGAATGAGG